>CAUYSK010036501.1:0-94762 GCA_963575035.1 Avahi laniger
CAATTAATTTCTTTCTATTTTTGGTAGAGATGGAGTCTCGCTCTTGCTCAGGCTGGTCTCGAACTCCTGAGCTCAGAACGATCCGCCCACCTCGGCCTCCCAGAGTGCTAGGATTACAGGCGTGAGCCACCACGCCCGGCCGATGGTAAATTTTTTAATAAGTTTTTCTACAGTTTTTTTTTTAAAGCAGTATCTGCAATAATTAAACACCATGATCAGCTCAAGACTCTACGGTGGTGCCTCTTCCAAAGCTGTTGGAATTCCAGAGTCCAGGGAGTGTGTGCCCTGGGAATGCTGTACATAACTGTGGTTGCCAGAGTGCTTAGCACTCCAAATCCTAGGCATCAGTCAACTCTATTGGTATTCTGTTTTTACTTCATGGAATCAAAGTTGCTCTTAAGTCACCTAGTAGGTTGCTAAGTGATTAGTAGGTTACTACTGGTAAATCGACTTTTAGTCCTCACAATTTACCGGTGAGAAATGAAAAAAGAACCTGTGTTTTGGGGTCCTTTGGAGCCCATCACCAGGCCAAACTATGTGAATCACCTCTGGTGAGGCCGTCATCTGGGTCCGGTTGTGGACAGAGAATTTTGAAGCAGCTGGCCATTCCTGAGTAATCATTTGCATTCCTCAGATCAAAGTCCCTTTTCCAGACACGCCTGAGCAGGTGTTTGGTCTGTTTTCAAGCAGAACGCATATTCTGGAATCACGGAGTCAATTTTCAAAGCAAAGAGAAATGCTTGTGGTAGGAACGGCCCCAGGTGGAATGAACCTGCTCTCTTTTCTCCTGAGTTGCTGGGGAAGTAAGCGGGGCAGAGCACTCCTTATTTAAAAGATTCTTCACTGCCCTTATCTTTCTCCCTTTCAGCTTATCTGTAAAGGAGTTCACTGATTTCCTGAGGGGGGAGTCCTGCCGCACCACGCCCCAGGCACGGTGGGGACCAGGCGGGACATGCCCGAATAAGGCATGAAGGCCCCCACCCTCCCCGGGCCAACCCGGCTTAAGCAGGGTGGGCGGGAGGCAGGCTTTTGAGTAGGTCCCGAGGACCGAGATTTGCATCAGACCTGGGCTCCAGTACATCCTTCGCCACTTTCAGTCGGTGTCACCTGGGGCCAGCGGCTTACACTTTCCTTGAGTCCGGGTTTCCTGTCTCTGAAATGGTGTTAATTTCTGTCTTCACTACTTGAGGAGGTAGATAGTGCGGGATCGCGCGCCAGACACACGGAACAGCCTCCCGGGGCAAATTCTGCCCGCAAAATCGCGATTGTCCCCACGCGCGCAGCGCAGGGGCCGTGGGCGGACAGCTGCGCCGCACGTGACCTCCCACCCGCGCCAGTCTGCCGCTCCGGTACGGGGGCGTGGCCTCGCGGAGTGGCCGAGCCGCGATTGGCCGGGAGGCGGGGGCCGAAGGCGCGCGCGCGGAAGAAAAGGGGACGGGGGCGTGGCCAGGCGGGCCGGGGGCGCTGCGATTGGCCAGGGGGCGTGTCGGGGCGGGGCCGCAGGCGGCAGGCCGCGGGTGGGGCCGCAGGCAGCGGGCGTCGCGGCTGCTCGGCTTGCACCTGAGAGCCGACGCCCGGGTCCTCGAAGCTGCGCCCGCCGCCGTCCCTGCCGCCATGAACCGCTTCAAGGTGTCCAAGTTCCGGCACACGGAAGCCCGGCTGCCCCGCCGCGAGGTGAGCCCGGCCTGCGGGCCCCGCGTGCTCTCCCGTGGTCCTGGCTGGCCGCCTCTCCCCATGCCCGGGCCTGGCACGGGGACCCCGGGGACCCCCGAGCCCTCCTCCCACAGGGCGCCCCCTTCAGGTCCCGGCCCTGGCGTGTATGTCGTCCGGTGTCCACCCAGAGGGCAGAGTTCGACCCTCCTGTGACTTGTTCTGGCCGCCCGGTGATCCTGGCGGTCTGTCTGGCTTGCCCGCCTCGGCCCGGGACCCCCGAGGCGGCGCAGCCCTCCCGGCCCCGGCCCAGGCCTGCGAGGCCGCCTGCCTTCTTGGCTTCCGGTCGGCCTCGCTGGAGAGCCAGGGCTGGGGCGCTGCTGGCGCCCGGTTCCTCCTCCCCGCTGCTTCCCATGGCCCCTGCCCCTGGCTGAGGTGTGGAAGAGATGTCCCCCTTCCCCTGGCCTCGGCTTGTCTGAGTGTGTCTGCTAAGGGGGGAGCCCCTCCACCAGACATGCGCCCCTCCCTTGCGTTTACGCAGGCGCTTCCTCCTCTGGCTGCTTGGGCAAGCTCTTCCCTCACTCTGGGTGATGCCGCCAGCGTCTGGGTGGGGCCTGGGGGAGCCTGAGCAGGTGGAATCCAGAGAAAGAGATAAGTCAAGTGCTGGGGGCCACCTCGAACCCTGGAAGGGCAGCAGGCCTGATGAGGTTTGTGCTTCAGAGATGATACCAGCCCTTGTCTGCTGCTCCCTGTGTTATTCGCAAGGCATGGGAGTGTCCTCAGATACTTGGGCCTAGAAACTGACCTCAAGTGACCCCATCAGGGCCCAAAGCACATCAGGGCAACCTGGAGCAGAGGCTCCATTTCTGTCCTCTGGGCAGTGTTTCCTCTGCACCTACTATGTGCTATGCCAAGCTGCTGGAGCCACAACAGTGAACTTGACTGCATTTTCCTTCCCCTGTGACACTGATAGCCTCACGGGAGGGACAGCGAGCAAATGAGGCATTGCCAAGTTTTACTAAGTGCATTGAAGAACACGCCTGAGGAGTGGAATGGAGAACGATGAGGTGGGGATTCATCTCAATAGGGTGATCAAGGAAGGCTGACTGGAGGAGGTGACATTCAGCTGAAGCTAGAAGGATGAGAATTGAGAAAGAGCCTAGTGTAGGAATGGAAAGTGGAGTAATGGCTGTGGATAGAGGGCAATGACCAGGGAAGCATGGTGACAGATGAGTCCAGAGCTGTCCTTGCAGAGCCCGAGGGCTACAGGAAGAAGTTGGGTTTTATTCTGAGTGCAGGTGCGGAGCCATTGAAAGGTTGTGGGGAGGCACTTAGATATACTTTACAACAGTCTCTCTGAGCGCAGTAAGTATTGCTTGGAAGCATCTGGAGAGTGCCTGGGAGGCCCTGCTTCTTGCTCCTGGGTGGGCCTCAGTCCTGCAAAGTAAACAGACAGGCATGGAATAGCGGACTAAAGGGAGAACTTAAAACAGTGTATGTTATGGAGATGGAAGAAGAGGTGACCTATCCGCCTTTGCAAAGACATTTCCTGTCACTGTGTTTATGCAGTAAACATGAATCAGAAGGCAAAAATAATGCACGGTACTGACGATCTCTGGCAGGTGAACATTGAAATAGAAACTTCAGGTGGTGAAGGTGGTTTCCGGGATGCTGAGGATGGGAAATACGGGTGTCCTTTGATCAGGGGCAGGTAGGAGTGTCCAGTGGTGCTTTGACACCAACAGAGAAATACGTGGACCTCACTAATCATAGTTTCAGAAAAAGTGCTCCTCTGCCTCTGCACCTGTGGCCTGCAGTTTTCACTCATCTGTGGGACTTCATGGAAAGGCATATTTTGATGAGGCCAGGCCCTGATGTTTCCACTCGCTGAACTGGGTGTTTTTCTCCTGGTACTCGGAGGAGGCCTTCAGCAATACAGTCCAGGAAGTTGAGTCTGTCTTCTTAGGTTCTCACTTCTCCTTTCTCTGCTTTTCTCCCTCCGTTTAACAGAAACAACCCTCCCCCAACACACACTGCTTAATTAGCCTATTTCTACCTGAGCTTCCTTTTGACAGCCTCCTCCCCCTTATTAGGGAACTGTCTTAATAAGCAAAATTGCCTCCTTAATGACTGAGGTTACCATTTCAAGAACATTTTGTATCCTCTAAGGAACTGTGTGAGTGGGGGGACAGGGTTTGATCCAAAGGAATGCATCTCTAATTGTGTAGGTTTAAGGTAGAGTTCCTGGATTTTGCCCCACCCTCTGTTTTAGGCATGAGCAGAGCCCTGGCCCTCACCACACACTTCTTATTCTTTATTTTCAGGCCTGGATCAATGACATTCGGGCCGGAACCACCCCATCGTGTGGGAACCATATCAAATCAAGCTGCAGCTTGATTGCGTTCAACTCCGACCGTCCAGGTAGGGGAGTGGCCATCGGTGTGGAGATTCAAACATCCTCACCCTGGATAGGGTGGGGGCTTGGAATTACTTGGGGGGCTGCTCAGAGTTGAGCATCACCCACGGCCTTGGACCCCTACAAACTGGCCAACATGTGGTAATCAGATCAACCTTGATTAGGGTATGTGTGTATATAAACCATGTTGATTGTGGTCTTCAAGAACATGGCCAGGAGGGCCGGGAAGTGACTGATGCTTCTGTTTCCAGCTGTCCCCATATGCTACCCCCTCTTCATCTGTGGGCCCAAGGATGTTTGGATCAGTAGGAAGAAAAGATTTGAAAAGCCTGGGTGTTAGATGGCACTCTGTTGGTTGCTAGTGATAGTTCAGACCTCAAACTGACTTAAACAAAAAATGGTTAACTTTTTGGCTTGTCTAAGAAGTCAGGAGCTTCACACAGAGCTGTGTCCAAAGGCTCACAGGTGCTGTTGGCCCTGACCTCTCACATGCTCCCTCAGCCCTGCTGCCCTAGGTGTTGTCTTCTTTCTCAAGTAAAGCTGGGAAAAGTGTCCCTGAGCTGACCTCTTATCTGACCCATAATGCGAACAGAGAACCTCTTTCCCCAGCGTCTTCCATACATCCAATGGATGGTTTTTGCGTGAAGTAACAGTCTAACCTGGGCCAATCACTACATCCAGAGGGAAGTGGTCTTGTGATTGGTGGAGGCTCTGGGAGGGTCCAAGGCTGAGCTTCTGGGTCTTGTCTCCTCTGGGACCCCTGGGCGGGGAGGTAGATGGTCCCCCCCACTAGGCTTGACCTCTTGTTGGTTTAACAGGTGTGTTGGGCATCGTGCCTCTGGAAGACCAAGGAGAGGACAAGAGACACGTGGCCCACCTGGGCTGCCATTCAGGTGAGTGGGTGCTTGACCCAGGAAGCCTAGAACTTGCTCCCCACCCCACACACCTCTCCCAGGGCCAGAGATCCATGCCCACTGGTCCCACAGCCCCATGGTTTGCCAGGTCCCTCCTGTCATCCCTGCTATGTGTTTTCTGGGAGAGGGTGGGGCCCAGGAGGCTGGTCCTGGTTTAGGATTCCAGTCTGGGCCAAGGAGGGCAGCTACATGCTGCAGGTCGTGGAGCTGGGCGGAGGGGTGTGCAGTTGCCACTTCCAGGCTCAGGCTGGCTCCCTGTCACTGCTGAGGACTCAAACCTGTGTGGTTCTTGGCCCTACATTTTCTCCTGGAGCCCAGCAGGACACCCTTCCCCACCGGGCACCCTCAGGGCCCTCCAAGGAGGTGGCTGTGCTGCTCTGCAGGGCCAGAGATGGGCCTTCACAAAGAGAGCTTTTGTCTGCTGCAGCTGCTTCTGGGGGCACCCAGCAGCCCACTTGGCAGCCTGCCCGCCTGGAGGGAGCAGTTTGCCTGCCTCAAGCTGCGGCAGCCGGCTGGCCTTGCTGCTCCCTGTCCAACTGCAGTGGCTGTGGGCCCAGTCTCTCTGGCCTGCGTTCCTGGCCGCCTGTTGGGAGTCCTTGAGGGGAGGGGAAGAGGTTGATGCTTGGTCCTCAGGCTGAGTGTGCAGTGCAGTGTAGGGTGTAGGGGTTCCAACAATGGCGATGGTGGTTAATAACAATGGTAAAGATTGATGGAGAGTGCTATCTGTGTTAAGTACATTATCTGTGTTTTCTCACCTAATCTTTTTGAAAAACATTTATTTATTTATATTTTTTGGAGACATAGCCTTGCTCTGTCACCCTGGCTAGAGTGCAGTGGCATCATAGCTCACTGTAACCTCTAACTCCTGGGCTCAAGCGATTTTCCTGCCTCAGCCTCCCAAGTAGCTGGGACTATAGGCACACGCCATGATGCCTGGCTAATTTTTCTATTTTTAGTAGAGATGGGCCTCGCTCTTGCTCAGGCTGGTCTCGAACTCCTGAGCTCAAGCAATCCCCCCCCACCTCGGCCTCCCACAGTGCTAGGATTACAGGTGTGAGCCACTGCGCCTAGCCAACATTACTTGTTTTGAGTGAATAATTTGACGATTTTTATTAAGGTTATAGAGTTATGCACACCGCCATCCAGTTTTATTTTTTTTATTTTTTATTTTTTTTGAGACAGAGTCTCACTCTGTTGCCCGGGCTAGAGTGCCATGGCATCAGCCTGGCTCACAGCCACCTCAAACTCCTGGGCTCAAGTGATCCTACTGCCTCAGCCTCCCGAGTAGCTGGGACTACAGGCATGCGCCACCATGTCCGGCTAATTTTTTCTATATATTTTTAGCTGTCCAATTAATTTCTTTCTATTTTTAGTAGAGACGGGGTCTCACTCTTGCTCAGACTGGTCCCGAACTCCTGAGCTCAAATGATCCACCCGCCTCAGCATCCCAGAGTGAGCCACCGCGCCCGGCCCGCCATACAGTTTTAGAACATTTCCATCTTCCCCAAAAGATCCCAAGTGCCCCTCTGTGGTTAATCCATTTCCACCCTGGGTGCTGCAGCCTCGGGCCACTGTTGATCTGCTTTCTGCCTCTGTAGCAGAGGTCTGCAGACTACTGTCGTGGCCAAATCCAGGCGAGTGCCTGTTTCTGTAAGTAAGACCTAATGGAACACAGCCACTCCCGTTCATTGACGGGTGCTTTCTTGCAGCTACAGAGTTGAGTAGTTGTTACAGAGAGTGTATAGCCCTGAAATCCTGAAAGATTTATTGCCTCACCCTTTGTAGGAAACTTTTGCCTCTCTCTGCCCTGTAGACCGGCCTTTTCTAGACATTTCACATAAATGGAACCATATAATACATACCTTTCTGCTGGGGAAAGGCAGCGTCATGTCACACTGAGGAGTGCAGGCTCTGGAGCCAGGCTGCCTGGGCCTGACCGTCAGCCCCACCCCTTCTTAGCTGTGTGACTCTGAGCAAGTTGCTTACCCTCTCTGGGTTTTGGTGTCCTCATCCCCTCTGGGCATGCTGCTGCAACACCACCCAGTGGGTCCTGGGCATTCATGAGGTCTGTGCATGTCAGGCTGTCAATACCACTGTCACCAGCACATGCCGAGCTCTCAGATCACTCAGTTGTGTTACCACATCTCATCCCCCAGAGATGCCAGGCTGCCCGTGCTGGTGGCTACACTTGGCCAGGACCTGCCCTGCCCAGTGAGGAGCCCACAGGCTGAGGGTGGCAGGGGTTCTGTGGCTTTAGGCCCAGGACTGTCATGGTCCTGCCAGCTGGGAGTCCAGACTGGGGCTGTCTCAAGGGTGCCTGTCTTCCATGCGCCATCTCTTCCCTGTCTCCTCCTGCTAGGAGGAAAATAGTCCTCCTCAGCCCCACTGGAGGCAGATAGCAGGGAATGGTGGCCGTGCTTCGGGTCTCACCTCACCACCCTCCGTGCCTTGTCTCTACCCCCCAGACCACCAGCCTCCATTCCCTTCTGGGCTCCAGTCACTCTGGGTCCCCGCCACCCTCCAGAGCTGAGCTGCTCACGTTCTTCTGTTGCAAAGAGCTAAAGCAAACTGCAGCTTGCTTAAGCCAAAAAGGGATTTACCAGGTGGCTCCTGGGGACCTTCCACAACTGAAGGAGCAGCTGGGTGTGTCACCTTAGGAGGGACTGGGCTGGGCTGCTCTGTTTATGCAAGTGCCTTGTAACCCAAGGAGCTCCTGCCCGTTTCCTGCCAACCTCCTGATGCCAGGGCCCTCCGCCATCCTGGGTCAGCAGGGCTTTTGGGGACATGCGTCAGGTGGAGGCCTGTGGCATGTGCCTCCATGGTGTCCAGAGGTGGCCTGCTTGGGTGTGGGCAGAAGGTATCATCACACAAGCCCTGGGCTTGGGGAGGGTCTCACTGGACTGGAAACAGGACGTCCTAGAAGGTTCAGCCATCCCTCTTCCATAGACCTGATCACCGATTTGGACTTCTCTCCCTTTGATGACTTCCTCCTGGCCACGGGCTCAGCTGACAGGACGGTGAGTGGAGCTGGGTGGAAGAGCTGCTCGATGTCCCCCGCCGAAGGCTGGGGCCTTCTGAACCCCAAGTCCAGCCCCTCCCCCACTCCCCCCTCCAGAGCCTGGGGCCCCTTTGCTTGTGTCCAGGCTGGGCCAGCCCAGACCTTCTAAGTTCCTTGACTCACACCAGCTCCCGAGGGCTTGCCAGGAGCTGTGGCCGTGATCTGCTCTGAGGCTACGCGCCTGCCCAAGGGAAGCAGGGTCCGTGACGGGGGAAGCCTGGGGACACAGCACAGCCCCTGCCCCACTCTCGTGTCCTCCCAGCTTCTGACCACACCGTGTGGTCCCTGAGTCAGCTTTCCTTCCCTCCTTTCCCTGACACAGGGTACACAGCTCCCAGCCCAGCAGCAGAGGCAGGTGGGGTGCCCTGGACAGGCGGAGGGTGTCCTGGTGGGAGCAGCTTTGTTCCAGCACAGGCCTCGCTAGGGTCAGGGGCAGCCCTGGGCAAGGCTGCCTGGAGGCGGCGAGGCCCCCTGCCCTGGCTAACAGATGTCGTCTTTCCTGCAGGTGAAACTCTGGCGACTGCCAGCCCCTGGCCAGGCCCTGCCCTCACTGCCTGGGGTGGTACTGGAGGAGGACCTCCCAGTGGCAGTGCTGCAGTTCCACCCCGCCACGGATGGCATTCTGGTGAGCGCAGCGGGCACAGCTGCAAAGGTCTGGGATGCAGCCAAGCAGCAGCCCCTGGCAGGTATGGGCCGCCCTGCCCTGCCCTCCCAGGCAGCCCCGTCCCGACAGTATGTCATTTCCTTGTTGACGTTTTTAGTAAGGCAAATGTAGAAACACGGATCAGAGTTGTGCATGTACATAGTATAAAAAGTGTAAAAAGTCAGGCCGGGCACGGTGGCTCACGCCTGTAATCCTAGCTCTCTGGGAGGCTGAGGCGGGCGGATCGTTCTGAGCTCAGGAGTTCGAGACCAGCCTGAGCAAGAGCGAGACCCCGCCTCTCCAAAAAATAGAAAGAAATTAATTGGACAGCTAAAAATATATACAGAAAAAGATTAGCCGGACATGGTGGCGCATGCCTGTAGTCCCAGCTACTCGGGAGGCTGAGACAGTAGGATCCCTTGAGCCCAGGAGTTTGAGATTGCTGTGAGCTAGGCTGACGCCACGGCACTCACCCCAGGCAAGCGAGTGAGACTCTGTCTCAAAAAAAAAAAAAAGGTGTAAAAAGTCATACGATTCTATAAGGCTGTGATAAACACCCCGTCCCCCTCCACTGCACGTGGGCATCTGTTTTCATCTCCCTTAGCTATTTTTTTTCTATTGTTTTCCTCTATTTTTCTTAATAACTTCTGTACATTTATTTCTAGAAATTGTTTTCAGTTTTGAAAACAAACCTTTGACTTCCCACTGTGGGAGGGGAGGCTGTTGCTCTCTGGAGCACCCTCCACCCCCACACATGCGTTCCTCTCCCCCAGCCTCCTGGTGGATGATCACGGTGCCGGGTCAGACACCCCCCGGGGCTGAGCAGTCGTGACTGCACACATGTGACTGGCAGCTGAGCCCTGAGGTGTCCTGTGAGATGTCACACAGTTCTCTGCCAAGGGTCCTCCCCGACCTGCCAATCCCTGCATTAGAGGTGTAGACACGGAGGCTCAGAGCGTTGCAGGAGTTGAGGCACGTACTCCTCGCAGAGGGTTGTGCAGTGTCCAGGGTGGGCTGAGCTCTCTCTCCAGGGCTGGGACCCAGAGGTCACGCCTGGCTGACTGAGGCTGTGACAGCACCAGTTACAGGGAATTCAACTGGTACCCATTGTGGAGTTGTCTTTTGCCGTGGGGGACAGGGACATGACACAAGAAGGTGCCATCAGGGCTTCTCGACTCCTCAGCACGTCCGTCCTCACAGCAGCCCCCGGGGGAGGTGTCGTCATTCCCGTGGTGTGGGTGAGGCTCAGGAGGTTAAGTAACTTGGCCAAGGCCACAGTGCAGGTGGGCGGCAGAGCTGGCCTTCTTTTCAGGAGAGTGAAACTCAGTGTTGTGGTTGTTTATTGCTTCAGAACAAATTACCTCAAATGTGGCAGGTTAAAACAACTTACAAACATTTATCTGATAGTTTGTGAGGGGCAGGAATTTGGGGATGTCTTAGCTGGGTGGTTCTGGCTCAGGGTCTCTCATGAGACTGCTGTCATCTGAAGGCTTCACTGGGGCTGGAGGCTCTGCTACTATGATGGAGCCCCACAGGGAGCTGGCTGTGGGCAGACGCTTTAGTCCTGCGCCGGCCTCCCATGGGCGCTGGAGTGCCCTGCCACATGACAGCTGGCTCCCCCAGAGTGAACAACCCAGGAGAGACAGAGCAAGGAGGAGGAGGAAGCCGCAGTGCATTTTATGACCTAGCTTTGGAAGTCACATGCTATCACTTCCACCAGATTCTCTGTGTTAGAAGCGAGTCATGAAGTCCCGCTCACACTTGAGAGGAAGTGAACTGGGCGCCATGTTTTAAGGCGTGTTATTTTCCTAGGGCTGCTGTAACAAGGAGCCATGACCAGGTGGCTTAGTCTGTTGTCTCACAGTTCTGGAGGCCAGAAGTCTGAGGTCAAGGCTGTCAGCAGGGTTGGTTCCTCCTGAGGCTGCAAGGAAGTATCTGTTACAGCCTCTCTCCAGCTTCTGTAGCCTCGGATGTTGCTTGGCTTGTCGCTGGCCATCTTCTCGTGTCTTCCTGTCATCTTCCCTCTATCCATGTCTCTAAGTGTTCAAATTTCCATTTTTCATAAGGACACCAGTCATGTTTCCAGCCCAGTGAGACCCTCCCCAAGCCCACAGACTTCAGCTTAGCTGGAGCATCTGCAATGATTCTGTTGTCAGATAAGGTCACATTCACAGGTGCTGGGGATTAGGACTTCAACATCTTTTGGGGGGGGCACAATTCAACCCATAACAGGAGGAGTTTCAGAGGATGTATGGGCGTATTTTACCACCTCACCCTAGCGGAGGACAGCAGAGATGGCAGGAGCTGAGGCCCAGGGCGAGAGTGACCCTGTGGGGTGGGGGGATGACAGAAGGGAACCTGGGAGGGAAGTAGAGCTGGGCAATGGAGCAGGGAGCCTCAGAAGGTTGTCAAGTGTAAGCACAGCCAGGTGAGGGCGGGGTGGACGGAAGAAGCCTATGTGTGCAGGTGCAGCGTGGCTAGAAGGAGCTCTCTCCAGCTGAGAGGGACCCTCCTAGCTGTTGTCCTTGCTTGGGAGTTACCTCGATCCTGGCCCACCCATGCCTGCTTCCCTGGTGCCTGCACTGCACGGGCCTGACCTTGGCTGTTTCTCTGCAGAGCTGGCAGACCACAGGGACCTGGTGCAGAGTGCTATCTGGAGCCGGGACGGAGCCCTCGTGGGCACGGCATGCAAGGTGAGCAGGTGGGTGGGAGCGCCTGGGGGGGCTCTATGCGGGCCTCAGGGGCTGTTCCTATGGAGCTGTTTATGGGACAGAGAGCACTGAGGTCAGGGTGCGCATGTGTGAGCCCCCACCCCCAGATGCCCCTCATGCCTCCTGCTCACATCTGCATCTGGAAGCCCCCACCCTGCTGAGTCCCTATCAGATGAGAGCCCCACGCTGCCCCATGCTGGTCCCTGGTTTGTGCCATTCAGTGTCCGTCTCCACCCTCAGCCAGCCCACCTGGCCACCTGTCTGGTTCCTCTGAGCTGCCTTCCCTTACGTGAGGCTCATGCCAGCAGCATGCTGCTGGGTACAGAGGAGCAGACCTGTGACACAGGCTCTGGGGGAGGGACATGGTGCTTTGAGCTGGTTGGAGAGGCCGGGAAAGTCAGGGGCAGGTCAGGCAGGTGCTGAGGCTGGTGAGTAAGGGTCATGCTTGTCTCATTAGAGCAGTGGGAAAGGAGAGATGCGTTAGAGGCCAGAGAGGGACAGGTGGCACTGAGAGGTGAGCAGATTTGCGTTTGGAACCCTGTGGACAAGAGCATGGCAGGGTGGGCTGTATCTACAAGGGGGTGTTGTCTACAAGCGGACATTGGACAGGGGGCGAGGGCCATCCTCGGCCAGGGGTGGTAGAGACAGGTAGTGGGTGTAGGAGCCCTTTGGGAGGAGGGAGTGAGTGGGTGGTGGTGGGGTGTGAGGTGTGGTGGGTTGTAAGGCTGGCTCCTGGTCGTGGGAGGAGATGGTTCACACAGCAGGTGTGGCAGTTGAAGGGGCATCTCATAGGAATTTTCTCAGCAAGGCCATGGGCCATGCTCCTGCTCTGGGGAGGTGGTTGTAGGTACACTCAGCTGGCAGTATGTGGAGATGTCTGAGCGGAGGTGTCAGTTGAGTCTGGACCCAGGGGGCTCTGAGCAGACTCCGGGCTGAAGGGGAAAGGTGGGTGTTGGCATACATTTGCTTACTGCAGAGCAGGGCCCCAGGAGAGAATGAGAAATGTGGCTGAGAGGGTCACAAGCCTGCAGGGAGCAGGTGGAGAAGGAAAGCCAAGGCAGGTCTGGGGCCTGAGACCTCCAGCCAGGGGGCTTCCCCAAGAGGTGGTGTCGAGTCTCTGAAGACCGGTTGGATTGGGGGATGTGGGCCACTGTCAGGACCTTTGGGGTGCAGCATGGGGCCAGCAGACCAGTGTGAGAGTGGCTGGGCGTGAGGAAGTGGAGTGGGAAGGGGAGGGGGACCCACTGTGAGCCCCCCGTCCCAATGACTGTGCATACTTGCAGGAACCCTATTTCCAACTTTCTCTTCTTTACCGTTTTTGTGGAAGCTGCACTGCCCGGTCTTCATCACTTTTCCCCTGGGTTGTTCCTTGAACGATGGGTTCCAGACACTGGCCTGAGCCCTCGGGGTCGAGATGTAACAAGGCCTGGCTGCCGGTCCCTCGACAGCCCCTGCTTAGGGCCTGGCACGCTCGCCCAGCTTAGCCCTGCCAGGATGGCTTCCCAGAACAGTGAGCTCGGGGCCAGTCCTCGAGGGACAGGCCCTGGTTGAGAAGTAGGGGCCAGGCATCCCAGCCAGAGGGGACAGCCTGGGCAAAGTGTCAGCAGACCCAGGAGTGGCCACTTTTGGACCGTGACCTCCCCTTTCTTTGAGAGGCCCTCTCTGCCACGTCACTGGTATGTTGGTCCAGACCCTCCTCTTTGGGGGTCTGAGCCCCATTTACTATCGGAGTTGGGCAGGGGAGGACACCAAGCAGGGCTGTGGGTCACCAGGAAGCGCCTTGTGTGGTGGCAGTCATGTGATCTGCTGGCGGGGCTGCTTTTTGCCTCGCCTGCTGGTGTGTTGCAAGGAAGAGTTGGGAGTGCAGGCCCAGGGGAGCTCGGGCTGTTTCCCCGGCTAGACCCAGAGCTTAAAGTTGTACAAATTTGCCAAGTGGGTCGTGGGAGTGATGCTCGGTGGGGCGACTCCTCCTCCTTCTCTAAGTGTGGTTCCCAGACCTAGGTTTATACCTGTGAGGATGTGACATCACCTCCAAGCTGCCACCTGTCAGCACATGCTAGGACCGGTGGGACCTCAGCCCTGCATCCACTGCTGCCTTCCTTTGCTGGAAAGGGGGCGCCTTGGGATCCTGGGTGTGTGCATCACGTAGGAAGCCCACGCAGTGTGGGGCCGCCCTGTGACTGAGGGCCAAGTGGAGATGCCCTTGGGTGTGCAGAGGGTGAGGGCTTGGCCTGAGCTGCGCGGGGAGCTGGTGGGTCGGCCACTGCACAGCAGGGAGCCTGACCCCTCTCTGCCAGTGGTCGCCAGCCTGGCTCTGGGTTGGTGTAGTGGAGCGTAGGGGCCACGCTGCTTCCCATCAGAGTGTGCCGGTGGCGCCGAAACATCCCCCGCCTTGGCGCTGCCCTAGTCCAGGGTCTGCCTCCCAAGACCCAGCCCAAGGGCGAAGGGCAGCGAGCTTGGAGCTTGGGCGGCCGCGAGGGGGCGTGCGGGGCTCACGGTGGCGGCTCAGGGCTGTGCTGCGCTCTGCAGCCCTCGGAAGCTCTGCATAGGGACATGCACCCCGTGGCCCAACGGAGCCCAGCCCCCTGCAACTCCGGAGGCTGCCGTGGGGCTCACGTCAGAGCCGTCAGCGCACAGCTGGTGCTGGAACCTGAGCCGTGTCTCCCACAGCTCCATGGGGCACTTGCTGCCACGAGGTGTTTTCTCTTACCTCCATCTCTCCGGATCCCCCATGTCCTGTCTGTCTCTTGCTGCCCTCTAGTTCTCTCTGTCTGCTGATCTCTAGTTCTCTCTGTCCCTTGCGTTCACTTCCTCTTGTCTCTGTCCCTCTCTGTCTTCCTCTCTCTGGCCCTCACCAGCCTTGCTCTCTTTCTCCCGCTGTCCTCACTTACCTGATCTTTGTCTCTCCCCCTGAACCTGAGGCTGTGGCACAGGGCAGTGTTTAAAAGCTCATTCCCGGACTGTGCCTGGGGCTCACCTGACACGTAGCAGGTGCTCAGTAAACTGCTACTGGGACGCTTTGCCAGGAGCAGCACAGAACCTTGGGCCCAGCCGAGGTATGCCAGGGAGGCCTGGCTTTTGGGGCCCTCTCCAGGTGAGCCTCCTGTCTTGTTTACCTGTGTAGTTACCCACAGTCCCCTCTGTTCCTGCCACCTGCCTCACCTGGTCTTCTCCCCCTGACGTCACGTACTAGCAAGCTCCTCTCTCCATACCTTTGCTCATGCTGTTCCACCTTCCTTGAATGCCTTTCCCTTCCCAGTATAAGGTCTGCTTGGCCTTTGAGGTTCAACTCTGCTCTGAGTTCCTCCCCAGCATTTCCCATGACCAACCCTGGGCTGCAGGGTCCAGCACTTAGCCACGAGCTCAGTGTAGCAGGGACTGGTCATTCGTCTCCCAGTTAAGGGCTGTGGGCAGAGCAAGAAGTCCCATGGTTTTCCCCTTCATTTTGTTTTAACAAGTTTTTAATTAATAGACTTATTTTCTGGAACAGTTTTAGGTTTACAGAAAAATTTGAACAAATAGTACAGAGATTTTCCATATTCCTCCCTCCAACCCTCCTCCCTCGTTCTCTCCTGTCCTTCACAGCTTGCTGTCAGTGGGGTGCGGTTGTTATGATACATGAGCCAAAACTGATATGTTGGTATTAACTAAGGCCCATGATTTACTTTAGGGTTCCCTCTGTGTTGTACATTTTGTGGGTTTTGGCAAATGCACCATGTCACGTATCTGCCATTCTAGTGTCACACAGAAGCGTTTTGCTGCCCCAGCAGTCCCCTGTGCTCCAGCTCCCTTCCTCTCCTCCCCTCCCGGCTGGCAAGCCCTGGTCTTCTTGCTGGCTATGGATTTGCCTTTTCCAGAATGTCATGTAGTTGGAATCATATAATACATAGCCTTTCCACATTGGCTTCTTTCACTTCCCCGTATACATTCTAGGTTCCTCCATGTCTTTTTGTGGACCTATAGCTATTTTTTTTAAATCGTGGTAAAAAAACACATATCATAAAATTTCTCATCTTAACCATTTTTAAGTGTACAGTTCAGTAGTGTTAACTATATTTACATTGTTGTGAAACGGATCTCAGAGAGTTTTTTCTTCTTGCAGAACTGAAACTCTATACTCATTAAACAATAGTTTCCCTTCACCCCACCTCCAGCCCCTAGTAACAGCCATTCTACTTTCTATATCTATAACTTGACAACTTTCGATGCCTCATGTAAGTGAACCGTATAGTTTGTGCTGACTGACTGACTTAACTGACTTAACTTCACTTAGCGTAATGAGTTGCTAACTCCTCAAGGTTTATTCATGTTGCACATAGCATATGGTAGGATTTTCTTTCCTTTTGAGGCTGCATAGTCTAGCATTGTACATATACGTACACCATGTTTTATTTATTCATTTATCTGTCAGTAGTTTTTTGGGCTGTTTCTACCTCTTGGCTATTGTGAACAGTGCTGCCATGAATGTGGGTGTGCAAATATCTCTTTGTGACCCTGCTTTTAATTCTTTTGGATGTATACCCAGAAGTGGGGTTGCTAAATCATATGATAGTTCTATTTTTAATTTTGGGGGGAATTGCCATATTGTTTTCTATAGTGGTTGCACCATTTTAAAATCCCACCAACAGCATGCAAAGATTCTAACTTGTTTACAGCCCCAACAGCACTTGTTTTTGTTTGTTTGTTTTTGATAGTAGCCATCCTAATGGATTATTGTGGTTTTGATTAGCATTTCTCTGATTATTAGTGATGTTGAACATCTTTTCATATACTTACTGGCCATTTGCATATTTTGTTTGAACAAATGTCTATGCAAGTCCTTTGCTCATTTTTTTAATCGAGTTATTTCATTTTTCTGTTATTGAGTTGTAGGAGTTCTTTAAATATTCTGAATATTAATCCCTTATCAGCTACATGATTTGCAAATGTTTTCTCCTGTTCCATATGTTGCCTTTTCACTCTGTTGACTGTGTCTTTTTTTTGGGGGGGGGAGGGGAGACAAGGTCTCACTTTGTCACCTGGGTTTGAGTGCAGTGGTGTCATCATAGCTCACTGCAACCTCAAACTCCTGGGCTCAAGCGATCCTCCTGCCTCAGCCTCCCAAGTAGCTGCGACTACAGGCATGTGCCACCATGCCTGGATAATTTTTCTATTTTTTATAGAGACAGGGTCTCACTCTTGCTCTGGTTGGTCTCCAACTCCTGGCCTCAAGCAATCCTTCTGCCTTGGCCTCCCAAAGTGCTGGTATTACAGGTGTAAGCCACTGTACCCGGCCAACTGTGTCTTTTGATGAACAAAAGTTTTTAAGTTTGGTGTAGTTCTGTTTGTCTATTTTTGCTTTTGTTGCTTGTACCCCTAGTGTCATAGCCAAGAAATCATTGCCAAATCAAATGTCATGACGTTTCCCCTATGTTTTCTTATAGGAGTTTTATGATTTGGGGTCTAAACTATTTCTTTTTATCCTGAAGGGTATGCCATTGTATGAATGTACTGCAGTTTATCCATTCACCTATTAAAGGACATTTTGGTTGCTTCCAATTTTGTAATTATGGGATAAAACTGCTATAGACATTTATGTGGGTATAGTTTTTAACTTGTTTAGGTAAATACACTTATCAGCACAATTGCTGGATCATATGATAAGAGTCTATTTAACTTTGTAAGAAAGTGCCATCTTGGCCAGGTACGATGACTCACACCTGTAATCCCAGCACTTTGGGTGGCTGGGAGGATTGCTTGAGGCTGGGAATTTGAGATCAGCCTGGGCAACATAGTGAGATGCCACGTCTGCAAAAAATTTTAAAAATTAGCCAACTGTCGTAGTGCGAACCTATAGTCCTGGCTACTCAGAAGGCTGAGGCAGGAGGATCCCTTGAGCCCAGAGGCTCCACCACTGCATTCCAGCCTAGGTGAGATAGTGAGACCCTGTCTCTTAAAAAAAAGAAAGAAAAGGAGAGAGAGAGAGAGAGGGAGAGAGGAAGGGAGAGAGGGAGAGAGAGAGAGAGAGAGAAAGAGAGAAAAAGAGAAGAAAGGAAAGGAAGAACCAGCCAACTGTCTTCCAAAGTGGCTATACTATTTTGCATTCCTGTCAGCCATGAGTAAGAGTTCTTGTTACACATCCTTATCGGCATTTGATATTGTCAGTTTTTTGGATGTTAGTCATTCTAATAGGTGGGTGGTAAAATCTTGTTCTTTTAATTTATAGTTCCCTAATGACATATGATGTTGAGCATCTTTCTATATGTTCATTTTTCATCTGTGTATCTTTTTTGTTGAAGTGTCTGTTCAGGTCTTTTGCCCATTACTAAATTTGGTTATTTGTTTTCTTATTTTTGAGTGTTCTTTGTGTATTTTGGATGTAAATCCTTTATCAGATACGTGTTCTGGAAATTTTTTCTCCTAGTCCATGGCTCGTCTTTTTATTCTCTTGATGGTGTCTTTGCAGAGCAGAAGTTTTCAATTTTAGTGAAGTCTACTTGATCAGGTTTTTCTTTAATAGATTATGCTTTCGATGTTGTATCTAAAATGTCATTGCCAAACCCAAGGCCACCTAGATTTTCTCCTGTTATTTTCTAGGAGTTTTATAGTTTTGTTTTTTATGTTTACACCTATGACCTATTTTGAGTTAATTTTTGTTAAAAGGATAAGTTCTGTATATAGGTTCTTTTTTTTTCCCCATGTGGATATCCAATTGCTACAGCACCATTTGTTGAAAAGACTGTCTTCTCTCCCTTGTGTTGCCTTTGTTCCTCTATCGAAGATCAGTTGACTGTATCTGTGTGGGTCTTTTCTGGGGTCCCTGTTCTGTTTCATTGATCTCTTTGTTTATTCTTTTGCCAGTGTCACAGTTCTAGGTTACTGTAGCTTTATAGTAAAGTCGAGTAGTATCAGCCCTCCAATTTTGTTCTTTTTTTTCAATATTGTCTTGACTATTGTGGGTGTTTTGCTTCTTCATATAAACTTTAAAATGAGTTTGTCAGTATTCACAAAATAACCTGCTGGAATTTTGGTTGGGATCGTGTTGAATCTATAATGTTGGGAAGAACTGACTTCTTGACAATATTGAGATGCCATATCCATGCACATGGAAACCCTGTCCGTTTATTAGATCTTTGATTTTTTTCATCAGAGTTTTGTGGTTTTCCTCATATAAATCTTGTGTATATTTTATTAGATTTATAATTAAGTACAAAGTATAATTAAATCCTGACTTAAGATTTTTTGACTTTACGATGCTGTGAAAGTGTTACACAACCATAAGACCATAAGGTTTTAGACTTTAAGCACTGGTAGTTCTTTGAACAATGACTTTGTGGGCTGTGATTTTGACTTGGCGTATATTCAACTTATGATGGGTTTATTGGGATATAACCCCATCCTAAGTCAAGGAACTTCTGTATTTCAGCTTTTTGGTTCTGATGCATATGATGTTTTTAATTTCAAATTCCAATTCACTGTTTTTCAAAATATGAAAATAGGAATCTGTGCTGATTGAAACAAAGTGGGTTCTTTATCCAATTGGGGGTATATGAAAAAATAAAAAAACAAAACAAAACAAAATGGAGCTGTGCTAAGATGTAAAAGGGAAAAGCTAATCAGCTCCCACCTTCCCCACCCTTGGTGCCCAGCATTAACATACTGGCTTGTTCTGGTCAACACCTTTCTCCTGCTTAGCAAACTTGCTAAACATACAGGATGTACAATTTTTGTGTATCAATAACAACAAACAAAAGAGACAGGATCACCGTCACACAAATAGAGAATGTTGTTTATTTTGACCATAGTAGAATTGCACCATGCCGCGTTATTCTGCAACTTCCTTTTTGCACTGAACCATTTATTGTGGCCAAACCCGTAAATAATCAGTGGACACAGATTCTGCCCCAGTTCTTTATGCATGTTCATCCGTGTGCAAACACTCGCATGCACGTGTGGACACAGAGATCATTCCACAAAAATAAGGCCCTGTACAAGGTGTGGACATTTTACTTCAGCGCATTTTTTTCTCTTTCTTGTCTGTTTCCATCCTTACTTGGAGTAATTGAATCAGTCACTGCTCTAAGTGGACGGTTGTGATGTGTAAGCTCAGCTTGTCTTCCTGGTTAGATGCTAAATTCTTTAAGTGCAGAAATGATGTGGTCAAATGAGCCCCTCTGGGCTGGGCCTAGCGCAGGACTGAACACACCGGAAGCGGCTTAGCCTAGGCTCTGGGCCTCCGTTTTTTCTTCTGTGAAGGGGTCATGGTGGTAGCACGGCTTCATAAAGTAGTTGGAAAGATGAGGAGGGATTGTGTGTCTAGCATGCCTGGCATGCAGTAGGTGCTCCGGAAGGTGAACTCTTGTCACTGAGTTTACTTTTCTGGGTGCCTGGGCAGGTAGGGGCTTGCCCTCCTTTGGTGAGGAGGTAGAACCAGGCTGGGGAAGAGTCCTTTGCCCAGAAAGTGGGTGTGTGAAGCCAGCCCTGTTACTGGGGCCATGCTCATTGGCCTAGGGTGGGAAGACAGGCTGGCCCCAGGGACCCCCTGCCCTAATCTGTTTCCTGCTCTCTGCTTTTTCAGGACAAGCACCTGCGGATCTTTGACCCCAGAGGAAAGCCACAGGCCTCTCAGGTGAGTTTCCTGGGCAGCTGAGCCGGGGTGGGTTGAAGCCTCCGCTCAGGCCATGGGCCCAGCAGTTCCAGCAGGTGCAGGTAGGGGCAGGCTCGGGCTGTCTGCACCAGGGGTCCCCTTGGAGGTGGGCTGTTGCTGTTTTAAGCTCCTTCTGGGAGGCCTGTCTGGGCTCTGGGGGGACCTGGCTTTGATCACAGGGTGTTGTCAGAGGCATCCTGTGGTTTCAGGCAGGTAATTTGAGATTCTGACTTCTTCCCTTCCTTTGAGACCCTCACCCCCCACCCTCTCTCCCTGGCAAGGTCAATGGGGCCAAAAAGAAACAGCCCCACCCCCTGCGGCCTGCTGTCTGACAGTGGACGGGCCCTGGGTGGGGCCTGCCAGACCCGCAGGACCCAGGAGCTAAGTATGAGTTATGCATGGGATGCACCCAGCCAGTCAAACTCCTGGCACAGAAGCTGGGATCTGTGTTCACGTCTCAGGCCTGGAGCCACCGGGGAGTCATTGTTCCACAGGAACCTCTAGGCAGGAGCTTGGTGCCAGGCAGGGAACATTGAAGAGCCGGACACATGGCTGGCCCTGACTTAATTACTAGTGGCTTCTCTCACTGGGACTGTTCAGTGCTTCCCTGAGCAACTGGCCTTGGAGCTGGGACTGTGGATAAGGTCAAGGGGGCATGTGCAGGTGGCCTGAGGTGGGTGAAAGGCCTGTCACCAGGGCTGTGGGAAGCCATCAGAGTTTAAAGTGGGAAGTGAGATGAGTAGATTTACATTTCTAAAAAGAACTTTCTAGAAGCTGAGGAGGCTTTTTCCCTGAGAAAGGTGAAGTCCAAGGTCCTGCTGCCCGCCCTGGGAAAGAGCTGCCCAGCAGAACCCCAAGCCCATCACAGATAACCCTCTCTCCATTTCTAGGACTTGTTCCCCACTCGGGGTTAAGGGTAAACCACCAGCCTAAACCCAACTAGCCTGGGGGCCCTGGCACCCCCCAACACACACACACACACACACACACACACACACACACACACTTTCTCTCTCTCTCTCTCTCTCTCTCTCTCTCTCTCTCTCATATCAACCCAGTCACATGGCAAATTGCCACATTTTGGTTCAGATAGTAAAGTCAGTTCCACTTCTGTCCAGCAGGAGACCGAAAGGAGGCCCTTTGGCAGGTGAAGGAGCTGGGCAGAGGGTTCTGGCGACACCCCAGCCTGCTTCCTGGGGAGGCTGGCTGACTGGCAGGGGTTGGCGGATGTGCATGGCAGCCTCCCTGCAGCTTTCTTTGGCTGCCAAACCTTTGCCCAGGCTCAGGGTGAAGGGGCAGCTGAGGCTGCCCTCCCTCCCGGAGCCCTGCTGGGCACCCCTGTCCCTGCCCTTGACTGCCATCACTTGGCCAGCCTCCCCCACCCTGTTTCCTTCCTCTTCTCCCCTCCTCTGCTGCCTCATTCCAGCCTTCCTTCTCCTCCTCCTCCTCCTCCTCCTCCAGAGCAGGGCTGGGGGCTGCGACTGATGTTGAGGTGGGGATGGGGTGGCTGCCGTCCAAGGAGCTCCCAGTTCCTCAGAGAGAGAGAGGATTGGTTCTGGAGGGAGCCCCCGGTGGGCTGCAGGGCTAAGGAGACCTGGGAAGGGTGTGGGTGGCTCCCGCCCCCTCTCCCAACTGCTGGGGTGGCGCCTGGGCTTGGCAGTGTGGGTGCAGGGCTGGATTGCCGCCCTCCACGCTGCCCTGCCCCCACTTCCGCCCAGGGCATCTGGCCCACACCTGGCTTCTATTAGGAAAACCGCTGCTGGCGACCAGGGCCGGTGTGAGCTGAGGGGCCAGCTCAGGGGAGAGGCCCTCTGGGGGCGCCTTTTCAGGAGAGCTTCCTTCCTGCTATGGGGGGTGTGGCTGAGGGCTAGGGAGGGTGCGCCATCTTCCCCCCAACCTCTGTTCACTTGGTTCTCACCTCACCTGGGCCCTGTGCTGTCCCCAGAGCCCTGAGGCTGGCCGTGAGGGCCAGTCCTCCCCTCTGCTGTCTTCTTAGGGTCCTGACTTGAGACCTGAGCTTAGAGCAGGGTGCCCCTGGGTGGCTCCCTCCGTTCACACTCCTACTTTGTTTTTAGATTGCAAGTGTGACCATTTTTTATGTCCCAGGCACTTGGCATGTTCCACTTCTTCTAGGTGAGGACGCTGAGGATTAGGATGGTGGTTCTGTAGCTGCTCCAGTGTCCCACTGCAGAGTGGCAGCGTCAGGCTTGTCTATCTGACCCAGGGGCCCTTGGCTCCTGCTGCTGCCCCTTCCCTGCACCTGGGCCACTGGGGAGAGGGGCTTGGGGAGGCCTTGGAGCTGTGGATGATCCAGGGAAGTAGCAGCCCTGAAGCTGAGGGGTTACTTCATGAGTGACACCCTCTGGCATGGCAGGCAAGCCTGTGCCCTGAACCCCGTGTGTCAGGCAGGCCTGGGGGAGCCTCCCACCCAGTACCGAGCCTCCAGGAGGGGAGTGGGCCCGTGGTGGGGCCTTACCCCTGGAGCAGGTCCTCACCCCAGGAAGGCACCAGGGCTGCTTCCAGCCGCCCTGCCCCACACAGGAAGCGTTGCCATGACGACAGAGGGGGACTTGGCTGCCCCAGCTGGAATGCTGGGTATGTGCCTCCCCTCCTGCGCCCCTGTGGTCGGGCTGGCCCTGCCTGGCCGCAGCCCTTCCCCTTCTCTTCTCAGGGCCAGGTGTAGGAGGACTGGGGGGCGGTGAAGCCCTCTTGGGGCTTCTCCATGAGCAGGATGCCCTGCTGCCTGCAGGGCCGGCAGGACCTGTGGGCCACGTCACCTCCAAGAGGGAAACCCGCGGCCTCCAGTGCCAGGGCTGGGCTTCGGGGCAGCACCCTTGCCCCCCTGCCAGCCCAGGGGAATGAGAATCTGAGGTCAGCAAAGAAGAACTTTTCATTTTTGATCCTGAAAATCATTCTAGTGATGAGGAGGGTTAGAGGAGGGGGGGTGGCTATGAACACCCCTCCCCAACCCGGGGGCTTCCCATGGTCCCTGTGCAAACTGAGTTGGCTGTGCCCACAGCAGGGAGTGGCAGGGTGCAGCCTGAGCTCTTACTGGGTCTCAGCTGCCCTGATGCCCCCACCCCACCCCGGTCTCAAGCTCGGAAGCTGGGCTGACCGCTTGGGAGAGCAGGACTCACAGCCCATGCTGCTGTGCCCAGAGGCCTAGCTCTCCCCGCAGTGTTTGCTGGAAACCAGAGGGTGTCTGGAGGGCAGCTGTTGTCCTGGGCTTCTCCCTGTCCTGTCTCCGCTGCCTTCTTGCTGTGATTTTGTATAAGTCTGTCAACTGCTCTGAGCCTCAGGTCCGCTTGTGCAGATTGAGGAAATAGTGGTGGGCCCGGCTCGTAAGAGGTGGCCCACAGCTGTGTTGCTGGGCCACTTTGGGCCAATGGCCTCTTCTCTCTGGGCCTTGGGTCTCTCCATGTGTGAAACAGGAAGGCAGGAGATACTGGCCATGGATGTTTCACTCCCAGGCTGTGCCCCAGGATGCAAGATGCTCGATGGCATCCCAGGGCCCTCCATGCGTGGCCTGGCCTCACCTCTACCTCCCTCACCCTTGCTGGCTGCAACTGCCTCTCTGCTACCAGTTCCTGCCCCTTTGCAGATGCTGGTCCCCTGCGTGCCCACTCTGATGGCTTAGCTCAAATGTAGTCTGATGTTGACTTCCTTCAGTTATATGCTTAGTGCACCATTATCATCCTATAAAAATGCACATTGGACATGTGCCAGACAAATCCTGAGCACTTTGCAGGTGTTCACACTCCTCACAGCAGTCCTCAATAGTAGGTCCTGTTGTGGTGCTTTTCACAGACAGGGAGACTGAGGCGCAGAGGTGTTGAGGGCTCATCCTGGGATGGGGCCCGGGGTAGCTGGGCTGGGTTTTCGCTCAGGCAGTCCGACTCCAAAGCTTGCTCCATAACTGCCGCGCTGCTCCTTCACGGCACTTACAATAATGCGTTATGACACGGTGTTCTTATTTGGCTTACATCTGCCTCCCTGACGTGCATATTCCACGGGCTTGGGGACATTTTATGTTTTGTTCCCGTGTCCCCAGTGCCTAGCATAGTGCGAGGCTCAAATGTCTGTATCATGAGAGAACAAATGAAGGAGCAGCACCACTTCCCCCCAGTACCCAACCCTCCATCTGAGAACCGTCCAGCCTGCCGGCTCCTAGCATGGCTCCTGGCCCGTGGGGGGGCCTGGCGTATTTGTTGAATGAATGAACGATGTGCAGACAAGTTGGGAGCCATCTGGTTTGCTGCTTACACCAGGAATATTTGCACACCGATGAGAGGGCGAGAGCCTGAATGACACTTCTGACCCACTCTGGGGTGTTGGGGCCAGGTCTGGCCAGCGGCCTGGCTCTTGATGTGACCCTACAGCCCCTCTTATGTAGAGAGAAGGGTGTGGGGGCCCTGGTTCTCAGGCCCCAACGCTGACTTCCTGTGCCGGCTGCAGCCTGGTGGGAAGGGAGAAAAGCCCTTGAAGGACACAACATGGAGCTGTTTCCAATGGTCTCCCACGCTGGGGTCGGCCTGTGCGGGCTGGGGAGGGGGCCCTGGGCCAGCTCCTCGCGGCCACTTCCCTCCCTCATTCATTCCCAAGGAGATCGTGGGAAGCTAGGAGGAAGCTGGCCACGGTTTGGGGTGAGCTATTTTTGGAAACAGGGTCCTCCATCTCAGGCTCCAGGGGCTGGGGTGGCCGGGAGGGAGCTGTGTGCATTTCCTCCAGCCCCCTCAGCTCCCCCCTGCCAGGGCTCCGGGGACAGGGCCCCGCCCACCATGTGAACTTCCCTCTCCTCCCTGGGGTTGGGAATCTTCCTGCTGGCAGCTCCAGTGCCGCAGGAGGGCCGATGGGCACTGCTCTGCCCTCTCGGGGGACGGGGACATTCCTGAGCTCAGCCCCCAGCCCTGCTTCCTGCTCAGGAGGCAGTGGTAATCTTCACCCTCCCTGGATGTGCATGGCAGGCCCTGTCTTTCCACACGGCGACAGCCCCAGGAGTAGGTGGCACAGCAACGCGACCCCCATACACAAGCAAGAAAAATGAGGTTACGGGAGGGTGTAGGGCCTCCAGGGTCACTCAGCTTTTGGGTTCCAGAGCCTGGGCTTGGGGACCCCCAGCCAAGCACCTCCTCTGGGTACCTACAGAGGCAAGCCAGTGCTGGTGTTGTTAGCCCCTCAGCATCGGGGTAGGGGCCTGGTGGTAAATGAAGCCGCACCTGGCCCTCTCAGGAGGAGGGAACTAGTGGGCAGCAGAACTTCCCCCGCTCAGGCCCACTCCAGGGGCCCTCGACCCCCAATCGCGTCCCTGGTGGCTTAGCTCCTTGTCTTGTGTTCTGCAGAGCACACAGGCCCATGAGAACAGCAGGGACAGCCGGCTAGCATGGACAGACACCCAGGAGCATCTTGTGTCCACTGGATTCAACCAGGTAGGGGACTTCTCCCGGATGAGCAGGGCACAGCCAGGTGGGGACCTGTCCAGCCCTTTGAACTCCTGCCCCAAGAGGTGGGGGTGAGGCCACTGGGAGGCGGGGGACTCAGGGCCGGCTCCAGGCCTGTCCATATACGGTCTGGCTGTGCTGCCGGGTCTCGGAGCCCCAGGGGACCAAGGGCTGCTGAAAACTGGCAGATTCCATTTGCAAGAGCTAAGCCTGACCCTGGGAGCCATGGTGGCCCCACAGGGATCAGAGTCCACGGAGGGAACCACCCTTCATCCCTTGTTACCTAAGGGTTCTTAAAGGGGCAGGACACGAAAACCCAAACTCTCCCTCCCTGGTGTGACTGTCCCCCACTCCAAGTTCTGCTGTGGGGCAAGTGCCCTCTTGTCAGGCTGCGCCCTCTGATGCTGGATTCCCCAGGAGCTGTGGGGTAGGCTGAGGGACAGACCCCTCTGAGCCTCTCTCTTGCCCTCCCCGCAGATGCATGAGCGCGAAGTAAAGCTCTGGGACACCCGGCTCTTCTCCAGCGCACTGGCCTCCCTCACCTTGGACACCTCGCCCGGGTAGGAGTTGCGGCCAGTCGGTTGGGACGGTGGGCCGAGGGCCCAGATGGTGTCCCGAGTCTAGGCCTGATGGACGGGTGCTGCTGGCTCGGCGAGGTGGGCTGACCACCCAAGTGAGCTGGGCTGTAAAGGTCTCTGCGAAAGAAACCCGCTCTGTGCTCCAGGAGCTCCCAGACTGCGCCAGCAGCAAGTGCTGAGGTGCCGGCCTGGTCCCTGGCAGTGGAGCGGGCCCTTGGTCACAGCAGGCTTCACAGCTGGGTGAATGCAAGTGTGTTTTGGCATCTGGGGAGAGGGTGTCGTTGGGAGGCCCAGGCATGCACTTGATTTTGCTGTGGACATCTTGGTGGGGCTGAGGGGCACAAGGAGGCCCGAGACTCTGACAGGAAGGGTGACGCAGGTGGACGTGGAGTGGCATCGGGACAGACTGGCAGGTGTGTAGGTGGAGGTGCGCTTTGAACTCCGCTATGGTTTATGAGGCCCGCTCAGCACCAGTCACTCGGCTGTCCCTGGTATGTCCTGGGGTCTGTCCCCAGGTGGGGCTGGTGCCCAGGCAGCGTGGGGGTCCAAGTACACTTCATCCTTCCATCTGCTCCAGAAGCGTGTGGAGAGGGTTTGCGGCTGTGCCCAGCGGGGCCCCTGGCCAGGCAGGGCCAGCTCTGTGTGGGGATGGCCTTGGTGCACCGCAGCTCAGGAGCCACACGCCAGGAGGCCCCCAGCGAGTGTTTATGAGTGACCCGTCCTTTCAGTCCGTGTGACCACCCACATCACAGCTGAGCAAACTGAGACTGGGAAGGTTCAGAGACTGAGCCAAGCGGGGCCTGGGGAGGAGGCAGGGAATAGTCCCTGTTGTGCAGCCTCAGCCTGTGTCGGCCGTGGTTCATGGAGGGGCCTGCGGGACTGTCCCAGGTGGGGGATCTGGGAGTGTTTGTTGGGTCCTTGGCTGGCTCGTCCAGCCCCTGCTTCCATTTCACAACTGAAAAAACTGAGTCACAGAGGGGCAGCAACCTGCCCAAGCCCCGGAAGCAGCAAAGGTGGTGTGTCTGGGGCAAGGAAGGTTGTGGGGTCCTCCTGGGACCCTCCTGAAAAGCCCCCATCGGAGTGCAGAACCCCTGCCAGGGGCTTCCCCCGGCTGACAGCCCCCAGAGGAGGGGTAGCAGTCAGGGTGATGGTGACCCTCCCTCCCATCCTCTCACACCAAGGGAGGGGCTGAGAAGCTGGTGAGGCCCATTTTACAGATGAGAAAGATGAGGTTGAAAAACACTCAATGCCTTCCTTAAAGCTACATGTGGGTGAGAGGGTGAGCCATGCTTGCCTCAGCCTTCTGCCTGCTGTGGGCCCTGGGGACTCAGGAGCCAGCAGGACCCAGCTCTGCCCGGGAGGAACTGGAGCTCCTGGGCTGCTGGGCTCCATGTCCAGCGTCTGTCCCCGTGCCTCCACCCCCGTCCTGAGTCTGCCCTGGCATCCTGCTCTCCAGGCCTTCCCCAGCCAGATAGCCCCTTCCCTGCAGGGCCCCCAGCAGAGGCGTTGGCGGGCAGGGACCAGCGATCAAGTGCTCTTCCGCCCACCACTTCCTGCCTTCCAGACTCCACCCCCAGTGACAGGATTCTCCATGCCCCTCACCCCCAAGCACCCCCTGCGCAACCCCAGTGTGGCCCCTGGAGGAGTTAGCGATGCCCAGACCCCATGGTGCCACCGGCCAAGGCTGACCCTGTAATTACAGCAGTTAAGAATAGCCTCGAAGGACCAGTGAGGACTGGAATTTCTCAAATCACTCCCAGATGGGCGGCCAGGCCAGTGTCCTCCAGCCCTGGCCCCTGCCCCACCAGGCTGGCACCGTTGGCAAGGGAGCCGGGACTCTCCAGCCTCCACGAAGCTGGTGACGGCAAGGGTGTGCGCTGCCCTCCAGGCCATTCTGAGAGAGGATGGGTCCCCTGCACCCTCAGGTGCCTGGGAAGCCAAGCCCCACTGCCTGCCTGGGGTGCTGGGGCCATGAGGGAATCTGGACGGAAGATGGAAAGTGTGCGGTGTCAGCTGTGGACACAGCCGAGGGGAGGTTGGCAACTGCGTCTACTCCACCACCCTCGATTTCTTCCGTTTTACAGATTTTCCATCTTGGTTTGGGCAGAACAGTGTGAGCTCTTATGAGAGCTACAGGGGGCCAGGGGTCAAGCTCGCGCCCTTTCCCCCTCCTTGTCCTCTCCTAGGGGCCTCCCATTAAGGCCCCACATATGTTCTGTCCTCCCCTTGTCACTTGAGGAGTGTCTGGGAGGAAACGTGCCTAAAGGGGGAGCCTGGGGGCCAGGCCAGCCTCAGGGTGTCGGGGTCCTACCTGTGAAGCAGGGCTTAGGCAGCGGGTCCACGGTGGGCTGCCCTACTTTGTGTGCCTGCTCCCCCCGCTTGGTACAGGGTGGAGGTGGGGGGATAACCAGAGGGACCAGCAGAGCCTGGCGCTGAAGGAACAGCTTGTGCTCTGGTCTAGGAGGTACAGAGATGCATCCTGTGTCGGGTGCCATGCGTGCGGGTGTGAGTAAGAGGGACGTGAGTGTGTCAGGGTGCTGGGGGAACTGTGCTGCGCCTCCCCTACTACCTCCAGTTCCCTGCAGCAGCAGGGCCCGTTGCTTCTGTGGCTCACAGTGGGCCCCAAGCCCTCCCGCATGGCTGGCAACCTCGTCCTGGGCCCGTGAGCAGATGTTAGGGTCCTGTCCCCACTTGCTGTGCACAAGCTGCCATCTCATCTCCCCAAGGCTGTGCCTCTTCTGTAAAGAGAGTTTGGGAATGGCATGGGCCTGCTGCAGTCAGGACCTGGTGACCAGGAGCAAGCACATCCCCACATCCGACCCTGGTCCTTGGCCCGCAGTCGTGGGATTGTCCTGGGTGGGGGCAGCACTTTGGCCTGGTCCCCCTTTGGCCCGGGCTCTCCCTCCCCCAGCCACTGCTCTGATAGGACACTCCAAATACCTTGCCTCAGCCCTTTCTTTGGGTCCTGCCACCCACCCCCTGCCCCACCGTCCCACTAGACCAGGTTTGCTTCGCAGCGAAAACATTTACTCAGCAGCCCCGTGTCCAGCCGAGGCCCACAGGCCCACAAAGGCCCCTTTGAGGAGGCTGCCGAAGGGGGCAGGGCTCACTGGCTGCTCCCCTAATGGGACCCAGGCCTACAGGAAATCCACCTGGGCCACCGCCTCAGGAGGAAGGGGCCCCATCCAGGCCCACTGCCCGCCAGGACCCACTGCCCGCCTCCTCCCTCCTCGTGCCAGAGCCCTCAGCAGTCGCTAATTGAATCCAGAGCCTCGCGTGGCTGCGTCTGACTCGGCGCTGACATCAACACCCCGAGCCGCAGGGCCTGCTCCCCAGGCCTGGCTGGGCTGCCTCCTTCCCGCCAGGGCTGAGGCCGGCGGCCGGGCCGTGACCCATGGAAGGACATTGGCATGGGGCCTCCGGGAGGCTTGCTCTGGCGTTTGCTGGGCCCCTCCACAACCCTCTCATCACTTGCTGGCAACCTCATCTTGGGCCCGCAAGCAGATTTTGGGGTCCTGTCCCCACTTGCCATGAGCAAGGTGCTGGCTCATCCCTCCCAGGCCACCCCACTGAGGGTAACAGGAAAAGGTGCTGTGTGGCCCTCACAGCCCCTGAGCTCCATCCTCCCACCTCGGCCTGCAGCCTTCCTGGAAAACATTCCCATTTCCGGGGTTTCCAGAAAGCCTGGGCACATCCCTAGTGCAGGTAGTGAGGGGGGTATCCTGAAGCCACCAAGCCTGGCACCATCTGCAAGCCAGCCTCAGCCCTCTGGTCTGTCCCTGCGCCTGCCCTGGCCACCTACCCATCAGGTAGCGTTCTTGCCTTTGACGATCTGTGCTTCCTCTCCCGCCACCACACACTCTACACCGGGGGCCACCCTGCAGGAGGGTTCTAGAGGCTGCTTGGTCCCTGGACCATCCGTGAGGCCTGTAATGAGACAGCTCAAAGTGCCCCTCCCTAGAGGAAGGCAGGCAATGACTTGCCTGTCAGACCCGCCCTGAGGAGGGTCTGACCTCCCTGGGGACCCTGTTAGGCCAGCCTCACATGCAGGCACTGCAGCACCTGCTGGCAGGAGGCTGGACCTGGATGGGGAGACTGCAGGCAGCCCTGTCCTGCCTGGGCCTGTCGGGCTGGGGTGGACACCACCTGGGTCAGGACACCTGGCAAGGCCGCCCTCCTGGGCACAGCCCTGAACAGCAGCCTCTGAGCCAAGGGGCTGCAAGCAAAGCTGTCCCTCTACGGCCCCTCCAGCCCTGTGCCCTGGGGCTGAGCCTGAGGAATGTACTCATTTCATTGTATTTTTTATTTTTCTTACAAAAGGCCTTCATATCATCGTTTGTCTTACAAAAACCAAAGTCCTTGTCTCTGAGTTTGAAAAACACTTTCCCAGAATAAATGGGAAAGGATCTCTTATAAATATACTTTTAAAAACAAAATAACAAAAGCAAAGCTCACTCCTAAAGCATCTTCCTTTCCAGTTTTTTTGTTCCTTTGCTTCCTGGGACTGAGGCTTGAGCCACACAGCCTGTCCCCCACCCCATCCCCGCTGCTCTCCCTCTGGGGCTTCCTTCACTGGCCCCAGAGTCCCCTTGGGCTGAGGGAGCCTAGCAGGGCCCTGGCCTGTGTTACCAGCACACGGCAGGGCCCGCCGTGCCTGCCCCAGAGATGGCACGTTGCAGAGGGCTGGGCAGACACCATCTTTGCAGGCATTCCTGGGTCCCAGCATCTCACAGATGAGGCTGAGGTCCAGAGAGGGGCAGGGACTGTTGTCACACAGCCTCAGCCTGCATGTGTCCCACTGGAGGGACTGAGAACTTCCTTGTGGTGGCAGCAGGAGGGCGCTGGCCGGCTCCCTGGTGAGAGCCCGGCCCCCAGGCTGCCTGTCTCTCCCAGGCTTAGACGTAGGGCTTGGCGTGGAGGGGCCCCTGGAGGCCGGGCCCTGGGTAGCCCATGAGCGGCACCTCGCACTCAGGCCCGCTGGGGAGGGCCTCCCCGCCACCCTCAGGTGCCTTCGGGCCTGGCTCCAAGGGCGCCTTCACCCCCTCCAGCTCCAGGGGCCCAGCCCCTGGCCCCACCTGCCCTTTGTCCTGAGCCGCTGCTGCCACGGCCCGCCCCCGCCGCACACAGTAGGCCGCTCCTGCCGCAGCTAGGGCAGCCAGGAGCACTGTGGCCAGGGCAGGTGCGATGAGGAGTGGCAGGTTGCCCTCACGGGCCTGGGTGACTGGGGCGTGGTTGGAGCGGACGGCCGGGAGCGTGCGGGCCTCCCCGCAGGCCTCCTCACCCTCGGGCACCCTCCCGGGTCCCAGAGGCATGACGCAGATGGAGTAGGTGGCGTTGGGCCGCAGCTGGGTAACAGTGTACTCTGCAAGTGAGGCGGGCAGCCGCAGTGTCACCAGCCGCTTGTCAGGGCCCGACAGGTTCCTGTAGGTCAGACGGAGGCTCCTGAGCTGCACGGTGCTGCCCTGCAGGTAGCGCTGCAGCCCCACACGCAGGGAGGTGGGGCTCACTGGCTCGATGCCGAGGGGTAGGGGCTGAGGTGGCCTTGGGGTGGCCAGCGTGGGACTGGGCCGCGTCCCCTGCTCTACCTGATTCTCGCAGTACAGGCCTGTGAAGCCCTTGGGGCACAGGCACTCCAGGTGGTGCCGCACCCCCAGGTGGCAGGTGCCCCCGTTGAGGCAGGTGGATGGAGGGCAGTCCTGGGGCTGGGGGACAGGTGCCACAGTTGGTGGTGCAGTGGATGGCGGGCTGAGGGCCTCAGTGGCTGGCTCCGTGGGGCTGGGCCAGGTGGGAGCCAAACTAGACGGTGAAGGGGTGGGCTCCCACACCGCAGGCCTCATGGTGGGCGCTGTGGCCGTGGTGGTGGTGGCCGGGCAGCCAAAGTCAGCATAGTCGAGCTCCAGGAGCAGCCGGCCAGCATTCTTAGGTGGGAAGTGGCAGCGCGTCTCCTCAGGGCTGGCCAGCGTAACACGGCTTTCACGCACCCAGGGGCCAAACCAGCTCAAGGGGCACACACAGTTGAAAGGGTTGCGGGCAGCCGCCAGGAGCCGCAGGCGCGGGAAGAGGCCGGAGAGGTCGCTCGGCAGGGCCTGCAGACTCAGGTTGCTCAGGTCCAGCTCCTGCAGGGTGGCCAGGCCGGCCAGGTCGTCGGGCCGCAGCTGGGCGATGCGGGTGTTGCCGGCCAGCCGCAGGCGCGTCAGGCCCCGCAGGCCTCGGATCACGGGTGGCACCTGTTCCAGCTGGTTGTCAGACACGTCCAGGTCATGGAGGTTGCGCAGGCTGCTGAAGAGCCCCTCGTCCAGCTGTTGCAGCCCCAGGCCGGCCAGTCGCAACGCCTCCACGTTGGCAGTCTCCAGGACACTGGGCTCCAGGGCCGGGAGGCTGTTGTGACTGAGGTCTAGCAGCAGCAGGCGGGGCAGGCGCAGTGGGGGCAGCGCCCGCAGCTCGTTGTCCTGCAGCTTGAGCTCCAGGAGGCGGTCAAGTGCGTCGAAGGCGCCGGGCTGGATGTGGCGGATGCGGTTCTTGCCCAGGTAGAGGCGCTCGAGGCGTCGCAGGCCACGGAAGGTCTCGTTGGTGATCTCACGCAGCCTGTTGGCGGTCAGGTCCAGGTTACTGAGATTGGCGAGTGGCTGGAAGACCCCACCGGGCAGGCTGGTGATCTGGTTCTGTGACAGGTCCAGGAGCTGCAGGCTCGGCAGGCTGGCAAAGCTGACCGCGTCAAGCGTAGTGATGCCGTTCTCAAAGACGTACAGGCCCACTGTGTCGGGCGGCACGTCTCGGGGCACCGTGGTCCCTTGGCGGGCAGTGCAGAAGACTGTCTGTGGCTGGCTACACTGGCAACCGGAAGGGCAGCCCTGCACCCTGGGTTCCAGGGCCAACAGAAGCAGCAGCAGCAGGGACGGTGGTGGCAGGGGGATCCTGGAGGGCATCTTCTGTTCCTGGGGGCAGAGAGGAGGCCAAGATGAGACTGTGGGTCAAAGGGCCCAGATGGAATTCATCATTTCCCCCACCAAGTGCAAGAGAGCCCAGTAGGTACCAGTCAGCGCCCCACAGCACCCGCCCGGCTCCTGACCCAGCCCCGTCACTCTCTTGCTATGTGACTTTATCCATATGATGTCAGCTGTCACGAGCATTCAGCGGGCTAATGCCCAGCAAGTGCTCCCTCCTCCAGAACTCCAGGCCCTCCTGCCTCTGCCTCTGTGGCGGGTCCCTCCACCATCCCCTGGCATGGTGGAAGGAGAGGAGGGAGAACTACGGATCCTGGAGTGGCAGCCCCTCCCTGCAGCATCTGGGAGAGACAGGGCGGCCAGGCGCGTAAGCAGAGAAGCTGGCTGCCCCGGCCGCCGGCCCCAGCCGCCACGCTCCATGGCCCTCCCTCCTCCAAAGGAGGAGAGACCACAGCAGGAAGACTTCACATGGAAACTATGGGACCGGTGTTTTTCCACTTGTGAAGTCAGACCTGCCCAGGACGGGGGCTGCGGGCCCGCCAGGATATGGCCAGCAGGAAGGTTCCCGAAGGAGGGGGCAGAGACCAGCTTCAGCCATTGGCAGGTGTCCCCCTATCGGGGGGTGTGGATCAGGGAGGCAGGAATCCTCCTTTCAGGTCCCCTGCCTCTGAGGCTGATGACAGAGCTAGAGGTGAGAGGGTCACCAGGGCTAGGTGACAAGACCCTGGCTGCATGGTAGTCCCAGGGGCAGTGCCAAGCCTGGAAAAGCTCTGCAGATTCTTTCATCTCGTATTTCCTGGGTCTGCCCTGGGCTGGGTGCCGAGACAGGAGCAGCAAAGCGCCAAGTCCCTCCTACATGCCAGCACCCACTACGCATTTACAGTCACCTCCGTCCCCCCCAGCAGCCACTTCTGGAGGAAACTATTCTCATCACTCCCAGGTGACACGAGAAAATGGGGCTGTGGAGGTGCCCACTGCAGTGCCAGCAAGTCTGAGCTGGAGCCCAGATCATGCCACCTGTGATGAGGTCAATGGCCTCCAGATGCACCAGGGTTGGGGGACCCGCCAGCCACCCTGGGCTCCGGCTCTCAGCTGGCCCTGCTGAGACGGCAGGGGTCCACGACTTTCCCCTGTGGCTCCTGGGGGCCATACCCAAGAGCAGCCCTCGGGTGGGGTGCCCGCCTGTTCCTGGGAGGTGTCCTGCGCAGTGGCCGGCAACACCACTCCCCCTTCAGGCACCTGCCCGCACAAGGGCCTTTTGTGCTGGAGCCTAGCTTCCCCTTCCCCCACTTCCCCCACACTGGCCAGCCTAGGTAACACGACCCCCCACCCAGCCTGCTTCTGCCCCAGGCTGGGGGAGGGACCCATTTATGGGCTCCTGGAATGTAAGGAGGAGGGGCAGGTGGTCCAGGACAGATTAGACAAGTCTCTGGTGAAGTGGCCAGTGAGGTCTGGGGCCAGCCAAAGGCAAAGGGAGGAGGCCTTGTCACCCAGGTTCCCTACAAGAACCAGAGGTGAGAGGGTCCCTGCAGATCCTGCCCACCCGCCGCATCCCTTAGCCGGGGTAGTCTCCCCCAGGAGCCTCCGACCCCTCGCCCACTAGTAATGAACACCCTTCAGAGGCCAGCGGGAGTGTGTGGGGGGTGCCTCGGGCCTCACTCTTACGTCTCTAGGCCAGACCCTGTCTGCCTTTACTCCAGGGGTCTCCAGAGCCCACTTAGCTCATCTCTGCTAAGTGAACAGCTGGGCAGGGCCTTCCTTCAGGCATCAGATGAAGCTGGTATTCCAAACCCTGGGATACCAAACTTGTGTGTCCCTGGCCCTGCTAGCACCGCCCCATGGGGTCTGATGACCTTAGGCCCTTGGGCCCACCCCCTTTCTCTCCCCCCATGGGACCTGCTCCACCCTCACTGACTCAGAGGACAGGGGCGTGGCCTGGCCTCCAGATGTGGGCTGAGTGACCCTGCCCACCCCCATCCACGTGGGGGGTGAGGCCACCTCCCCTTGAATCAGCCCTTCCAGCGGGGCCAGACTGGGGTCAAGAGAGGAGCAGCCAGGCTCCAGGGTGGGAGGGGACCCCGCACGTGGCCAGCCTGGCCTCCACTGTGGCCTCAACTCCTCGTGGGCCTGATGGAAGGTCACAGTTAAGGGCTCTCACTCCAGGCAGGCAGCCTGGGCTTGGAGGTGTCCAAGCTGTGAGGCTGCAGGCAGCCGCTTTACTCTCAGCACCTCGATTTCTTCATCTGTGCATCTGGGACGTTTCAGGGCTGCAGGAGGAAGACACATGTGGCGCACTTTGCATGATAGGCCAGGTGTCCAGGCTGGCTCACGGGGGCCTGGGGCATGTGCTGGGGGATGCTGACCACTGCACTGAGGAGGGGAACGACTCTGGGCTTCATGATCTGTTGGGCCTTTAATCAGCAAAGTATCTAGAAGTGGGGAGGGACCCTGTGGGTCTGTCTGCAGGCAAGCTGGCTGACAGGTAGAAAACTCAGGAATGGACATCTGAGTGGGTGGGGAGAGGGACAGGGGTCCTGGGCTGAGGAGACCCGGGCAGGCAGCAGCGAGCCTGCTTCCTGCCCCCCAAGATGCAGGGGTGAGCTTTTCCACCTGAGTGCCAACTCTACCCCACCCAGCAAGCTGAGGAAGCAGAGAGGCAGCGCTGGGGCTTTGGAAAACCCCAGAGTTTGCAGCCACGGGCAGGCAGCTCAGGGGGGCTCTGCCACGGGTCCTGGCACCAAGAGATCAGACAGCCCCGGGAAGGAACGCAGAGAGGGCAGAGGCTGACCGACGAGGGGACAGGCGACTGGGCAGAAGGAGACAGAGGTCTCAGTTCAGCCCCTAAATAGACTCCCAAGTCCTCTCAACTGGGCCTCAGTTTCTCACTTGCAGAGTTGGCGTAAGCAGCCCTAACCCCCTCTCCCTCTGGAGTTGTGGTGTTTTGTTGTTCTGTTTGTTTTTAAATGGGGAAGTTCTTTTGAGAAGTCCTGGGAGACATCCCGCCTGTCTGGGTCTGCATGCTTGGTGTGTGCGCAGGGTGGGGGTGTGGGGTCTCATCGGGGGTCGTCGCTGGGGTTGCTGTGCCCTGCGCTGCCCACGATCAGCAACTCTGGCAGGACCGGGGGCCTGGCTTTGATACTCTGATCTGTTAAGCCAGGGCAGGGGGGTGAGACCTTTTTCTCTGCCAAGAGTGTAGGGAGAGTTCTGGAGGCAGCCCTGGGATTCAGGGGCACTGGGGGCAGAGGGCAAGAGTGAGGGTGGGCCTCCTCCTCCTCCTCCTCCTCCTGGGCTCCTCAGCCCCTAGTGTGGTGGAGAGAGGCAGGACGCAGGCGCTATGGTCAGGCCTTCCTGCCTCCGGGGCAGTAGCTGGGACAAGGTGTCAGGGTCCGACCACCGGGGTTCACAGCCTGCCCGCCACCCCCTGCCGGCTCTCATTTGTGCAGTGGGGGACTAATCATCTCAGCTGTTTCTCAGGGTGGTTTGGTTTGTACTTGGAGCATATGCTAAATGGTCAGTAAACAGTAGCTGCTGGAGTGTCACCCATAAAACCAGAGCCCTGCCTTCCTCAAGGGTGAGGATGCCACAGTAGGAGGGGCTTTGCACCAGTCTCATATGGACAGGAGGCCCCTGGGCCCAGGGTCAAGGCCTCTGCACTGAGGCTGCCCTCTGCCTTCAGATGGCGGGGAAGTCGGGGCGGGGGGGTATGGAGGGGGTGAGCTGTCCCTTAGTGAGCCCCCTTCAGCATGTGACCTCAGGGAGGAGCCCTATGAGTAAGGAAGACTGTGGGTATTTGCGATGTCAACTCTCAGGAGGACCCACCCACCCCTCAGTGTGTGACACACTTGTGGGCACCCACTCACACGCACGCCTGGGGTCAGGCAGGGATGGGCCAGTGGCGTGGTGGGGGCAGGACCCGGGTGTCCACACCAGACCTGGGGCTAGTGCCTCTCAGTGCTGCCTGAGAAGGCTGTGTGCCCGGCGGGAGGGAGATGTGCTCAGACAGCCAGCCAGAGGCACGCACAGCCCCTGTGCAGACGCGGGTGTTGCAGGGATGACCTGCGCTCGGGGCCTGGCTCCCAGGGCTGGCTGCCTGGGCTCTGCGCTCTGCTCTGCGTGGCCAGCCAGGCCTGGCAGAGGCCCAGCCCCGGGAGTCTGCCAACCCCCCCCAGGCAGGCGGGACTGTGCCGGCAGCCAGGACGGCTGGCTCCGGTTTTGCTGACGTGTCCGAGGAGGCTCAGGGCCTGGGCTGGGTCTGCCCCATCTCCCTTCCCTGGGACATAGTAGTCCCTGGCCCAGCAGGGCAGAGAGGTCAGGGATCTCTGTCCTGGGCCCTCACAGAACGGGCAGAGGGGGCTGGGCCTCAGGTTCCTCGGAAGCTGCTCTGGGTATGCCTTCTCTCAACGTGGGGGGCTGTGTGCTGGCTAGTGATTAAGCTGGGGATCCCCAGTGGTCTCAGCCTCTTGGTCTTGCTCCATCCACCACCCCAAGCCGGCTCTGTCCACTCCACAGATAATGTCCCAGCCAAGAGTCAGTCTGTCACACACTCACTTTGCAACCTCACCCACTCAGCCAAGCTCCCTGCCCTCCCTGGACTTCCATCTCTGCCTGTTGACCCCAGGGGCGGCTCAACCAGAGCTGCACGTCGGAATCACCCAGGAAGCTTTTAAAAAATACTGATGCCCTGGGCCCCACCTCCAGACCAATTCAGTAAGAATTTCCGGGGGTGAGGCTCAGGTAGAGTTGTATTTGGAAAAGCTCCGTGGGTGAGTGCTGTGCTTTGCCCAGCCGGGGTTCAGGACACCAGGGCAGAGGGTTGCAAACGGGACAGTTAGGATGTCAGCTCATCTCCCTGTCCAGGGAAGGGGCTCTGGGCCCTGGGGCAGGTGTGGACCAGCTGGGAGGGCTGGGAGAAGAGCAGGAGTTGGGCCCTCCTCCTCCTCCTCCTCCCTCCACCCAGGGGCTGGCCCGGCCACAGGTGGATGCCTTCAGTGGCACTGTGAGTGACCTGGCAGCTGCCAGACCTGTCAGCCCAGGGCAGGGAGACCAGTGACTAAGGCCAGTCCCCAGCTCAAGTGAGCCCTCAGGGCGGCAGGACGTGCCATCTCAGTCAGGAGAGGTGCCACCTGTCGAGGGAGGACACCTGTAGCCCTGGGAGCTATTCGGTGGCTGCAGCCCAACTAGAAATGGGCCAATCCACATGCCACTGTTGGCAGGCAGCAGGTGTGATGCCATCAGAGCTGGGCCCTGTCCCCACCCAGGGCCAAGCACCCATCTAGTAAGGCCCTAGCCCTGCAATTAACCCTGAACTTGCCAGAAGAACACCTTAGTCACCAAGGGAGGCTGCCAGCCCCAAGCTTCTTGGGCCGAGGATCTGAGAAGGGAGTGGCCCCAGCAGGGTGCCTCATCCCCACCAGTCACCCAGAGTTCTCAGCCCTTACTGGGGTCCATGATCAACAGGCAGGTGGGACTGATTTGGGGAGGCAGAGCAGACCCCTCATCACTGAGCCACAACCCTGTCCCCACACGGCTCTCACTGCCCAGCCGGGCTGAGGGCCTAGGGCCAGCAAGGGCCCCAGTGGCTGCCCCAGCCCCTTCCCAGTGCACGCCAGCTCCCTCCTTAATTAAATCTCTCCGGCAGCCTCTGAGGAATGTGAGAGCCTTATTGCATTCCCCAGGAGGAGTCTGGTGGGGGCTGTCCCCAACCTTGGAGAAGAGCTGGCCTCTTGCCTACCCCTCACCCCCAAAACCAAGGTGGCTAGAGGGAGCCTCCTCCAGCCTTCTTGGTGGGGGCTGGAATGAGGAAAAGCGGGGAGGCCTGGGGCCAGGAGCTGAGGGAAAGCGATTTGGCTGCCTCTGGAATGTGGAAACCGATAAAAGAAAGGAGGCTGAGCCCCCACCCCTCCCCAAGCACACAGGCTCCCCAGGCACCTCTGCCCGCCCCCAAAGACACAGCCCTGCTCCAGTCACGCGCACGCACACACACCCACGCCAGACACACACCCACTGGGCCGTGCTCCTGCGCAGGCGGGCGGACACACACACACACACACACACACCCGCCCCCCCTGTACGCCCTGCCCCCTCTCCAAGAGCTCACGAAAATTCCACAGCAGTGAGGGGAGCTGGTTTTCTTGGCAGCACAGAGCCTTGGGCTCTCCAGCCCAGAGAGGGGACTATAAGGAGAACTGAGGAGGGCTCTAGGAGGGGTCACTAACCCAGTTAGGTGGCCTTGCTGCCCTTCCCAGGAGCTCAGAGCCTGCCAGTGGTCGGGGATGCCTCTATGAGCAGCCTCCTCTCTGCTCACCGAGGGGAACTGTGTGGCCGGCCTGCCGAGGGCGGAACTGCCTGGGAGAAAGGGGCTACCCAGCCCAGGGGTGGGAGCCACTTATAAACCCCCACAAGGACTGACTTTACCTGGGACTTGTCCCAGCTCCCCCAGGGCTGTTGGTGGGGGTGTCAGTAATGAGAGTTAGGAACTATGGACCCCTCTCCTGCCCAGGGCATCACCTGGCCCAGGGCTGCCTGCCAGAGGGGCCTTCCTGGGCAGTTCTGAGGGGCTCCTTGTGTTGAAACTCCCTCCCGCATTTCCAGAGTGTGGAGCGGGTAGTGTCATCTGAACAAATGCCCTGGGACAATGGTCCCCCCACCCTACCCCCATCTGACCCTCTGGACCCACAGGTCTCGGTGGCTATTCCAATGGGCAATAGCAGTAGGCTGGGGGAGGTGGGGACAGGCAGTGCCCAGGCCCCTAGGCTGGCACGTGTGTGCTCATCCTCCCTCCTAGGGCCCAGGAGAGGCTAGATAATCGTCTGGAGGGCCTCCAGCTGGGCTGCTCACTGCCAGAACCCTCTTCCTGCCTCTGACACTCTGTTTACAGAAGCTCTGGGGCTGACTCCCCTGGGAGAGGACAGTAAACCCAGGGGACTGCTCCCCATCCCCCTACAGCCTATCCCAGCTCTGCTGGGCTTTGCTAACAGCTGGGCTCATACTAGACTTCACTGCCCCCTGGGCTAGCTCTAATGGACCTCACTCAGAGGACACCAGCCTGGACACCCCTCTATGCCCCCAATACCCAAAGTGCAGCCTACCATGAATGAACTTCTCAGATTTTGTCCAGTCCCCCGCCCCTGGAGGCTCTCTCTTGGCCTGGGGAGGACAGCTCTAGGGTCTGGTGCCCCCAGAGCCTCCCCTGCCCTTGATGCAAAAGTCAAGCAGGCAGACATCTAGACCCTCAGGACTTCTTCTTTCTTCCACCCCTACAGACTCCACCCCTGGGCCACAGCAGAAGTGGTCAGCGACCCTGGCGTGGTAATCGTTAATGAACCAGGGGGTGAGGCAGAATGGTTGGCACCAATCGGCTGGCCTGCCAATGACCACAGGAGACCTCAGCAGTCCTCCGGCCCCAGCCCTGCCAGCCCAGGACACAAAGGACTAGGCTGGCTCCAGGCCATTGGGTTTGCAGGCCAAGCAAAGCCCTGTCCCTGGCAGAGGCAGAGATGGGGCACCCTGATACCTTGGGCACTAAATGCTCTGGTAGCCAAGGTGCATCTCCCACCTGGAAGAACAGGCCATCAGATACCTACCAGCCGTCCCCCAACCCCTCCCCAGGGCTGCATATCTGCGGCCCCTTGCTCTGCTGAGTGACAAGGGTCCTGAGGACCCTAGGCAGCCCGTCTGCACAGGGGCACTGGGCTGCCAGACCCTAGGAGGAGAAGTAACCCAAGACCACGGTAAGACCATCCCCTGAAAGGGGTTTGATTCATAAAACTGGTCATGCCTGAGGGCCCAGCCGTGGGAGGAGGAAGCAAGGGGGGGGTGTTTATTTTGTCTGCTCGCAGCCTTGCGGGCTCACCGTACACGCCAGCGCTCACCCAGGCCGGCCGCGGGGCTGCCGGCGCCCCAGGATGGCCCGGGAAGGAGGTGCACCGGGCCTGCCCACCGCGCGCGGGTCGGCCCAGGTGACTGTGCGGGGCTGGGGGCCGCGGTCCCGCCGGCGAGTGCGTGTGCGCGCGTGAACGGCCCGTGTGCACAGCCTGACCGTGGCGCCCCGGTCCCGTCCGCAGCCCCCCAGCCCCGCAGAGACTCACCGGAAGGCGGCGGCGGAGGGAGCCGGGCAGGGCGGGCAGCGGCCTCAGTCCTTCCCGGGCGGCCGGGGTCCCGGGGTCCCGAGCCAGCCGTGTCCGCGTCTCCCCGCCCCGGGCTTGGGCTCCGGAGTCGGCTCACCGGAGGCGGGTCGAGCCTTAAGAGCCTAGGGGGGCGGGGCCGTCGCGAGCGGGGGCGGGGCGTCTCCCCATTGGCTGGGGCGGGGCCGCGTGGAGGCCCGCCCCCTTCTGAGCCGAGGGTCTCCCCCTACCGGGCGGCCTGAGCCTCACCCCGCTGCCCCCCGACCTGGGCCGGCGGGACCTCGCGCTGCCTCGTTTCGAGTCCCGGGCTCCCGTCTGTCTGCGCTAGTTTACTGTGAGTTACCGGCGGGGTCCTGCCTTTTGTGTAAAAGCAAAGCGACTGTTGAGGGAGACCAGGCAGGTGACATAAATGCGAGAAGCAGCGCCCAGGGCCCGTGGAGACCTGGAGAGGCGGAGGTGGGGGGAGCAGGGCTGGCGAGAGGGCTCAGGCCTCATGACTGGCCCCAGCCTGCCAGAGCTGCGGATTTGAGGAGAACTGGAAATCCAGATTTTTAGGTGAAATCCTTCAGAGTATTGGTGGTGGTTAATCCCAATTTCAGAGAATTCCCGAGCAGGGCACGCAAAGCCTTTTCGAAAGCTTCCTAAGTACAAACTCTAATGCCAAATCTGGGATCCTTTTAGCCCTGACAACCTTCGGGGTTGGGAGCATCCCTGCAGCCCCTCACCCCACATTTTAGGCAAAGGGACGGAAATAGGAAGGGCAGTGAGGGTCTGCCCAAGCCCCACAGCTACTGGCAGCTTCAAGTCCATGATGGGGGGGCTCACTGTCAGTGGGTGGGGCCTGGGCTGCAATTGACAGTGACCCTTATTGGGCAGTAGGGGCGGGTGCCAGGGGCTGGATTAGTCCAGAAAAATCCCCTGCCTTGGAGGATTCCAGGAAAACACTCTGCTCCCCCTCCCTCACCCTCTGTGTTTGTGGTCAGAGTCATGCCTCAGAGCCTTTGGGGACCCAGCTCAGCTCCTGACTTACAGAGAGTCCTGGGACACCCGCACCCCCTCCAGCCCGGCTTGCAGCCAAAGCCTTTGGCAGGGCCAGCTCTAGTCTTTAGCAGGCCTGAAGGCTTGTCCTGGGAGGTTGGGCCACACCAGCTGGAGGGTTACATAGTCTCTGGAGGACTCAGTTGCCTTCAGAAGGCAGGATAGCCTCTGTCCAGTCATTGTCAGGGGCTAAGTAGGGTCTGTCTGCAACAGTCACCTTATAGATGTCCCCTCCTTAGGGTCTTCTCCCCACAGGGCCCCTTCCAGGACAGGCAGGGCTGCACACCCCACACGTTTCTCAGTATGTGTAGATATAGGGCATGGCTTGTGAACCTCTGCTTCTGGACCAGAGCTGGCTCTTGGGGACGTTTAGTGTGGCCTACATGAGAGTTTTGTTTTGTTTTTTAAAGAAGCATTTCGCTGTGTCACCCAGGCTAGAATGCAATGGCATGATCGTAGCTCACCGAAGCCTTAAACACCTGGGCCCAAATGAAGCAATCCTTCTGCCTCAGCCTCCCAAGTAGCTAGGACTATAGACATGTACCAACATGCCCGACTATTTAAAAATTTTTTTTGTAGAGACAGGGTCTCACTATGTTGCCCAGGCTGGTGTGGAACTCCTGGCCTCAAGTCATTCTCCAGCCTTGGCCTCCTTAAGTGCTGGGAGCTTTTAAAACTTTGAAGGCATTGCCAACATTGCAATGTCAGGTGATTTCACATTAAAACGGGGCTTCCCAGCTTGCCTTAAACAGGAACTTTTGCCTGGGGCTGAGTGACAGCTGCCCCCTCTGGCCAGGGCTCACAGGTCACCCTAGTCCCCGCCTCTCCCTCTTGTCCCACACCAGGCTCTTCACTCCAGTTTCCTGCCTGGCCCCAGAAGCATCTGAGTTTGCCATCAAGGCCATGTGGCTTCTTGCCAGACTATTCCTGTGCCTCTTCCCTTGGGCCATGTGTCCTCTGAGGCCCTCAAGAGTGTCCACAGATGCCTGGGGCCAGAGACAGGGGTCCCAGAGCCTCTAGCCTGGCTTTCCCCAAGAAACAGGACTTCCTGACGAGTCTGGCCTCTCACCTCTGTGGTGAGTTCTCGAAAGTGGAGAGACCCCACCTGCCTAACATGTCCACCCCTCCTCGATCCTGTGCTGTGGGCTCACATAGGTCCCATCCACCCAGAGGCTCAAGGGCAGCTTCTAGGGGACCCTCCCCAGTCTGCCCAACCTTTCTACCACTCCCTTAGAACCCGGTTACCAGAAGCCTCCGTGGAGGGTGGAGACTAGGGAGTGCGGGTTAGGTCCAAGAGTCCTAACTGCCTAGCCTGGACGACAGGGACAGACAGGGTACCTAGACTGGTTTGGATCAGGGGCAGTGACATGCTGTCTGGGTTGGTGGGAAGGGACCTGAAGGGGGAGAGAGGCTGGAGGGGAGAGCGGGGGGTGAGGGGGTTGGTGGCTGCTGTGCCTAGCCAGCACACCCTTGGAGCTGTCACTGCGAGCTGATGGCAGGAGTGCTGGGAGAGTGGGCAGGGATGAACAGGAGCTAGAAGCCCCCTCACACCACCCAATTGGTACCACGGCTGTCCTCTACTTCTGGGGCCTGGGCTGAAGGCTGGGGGCAGATTTGGGCTCTGGACTTTCTGTGATCTCCGGTCTGGGCAGGCCCTTGGACTGGGTCAGGGTCAGAGCCCTTCCCCCGAGCCATAGCAGGAGAGGTGCCAGCACTAGCTCTCACCACCACTGGCCCTCTGCCAGGCCAGCCTCGTGCCCAGCATTCCGGACCCAGACCTAGTTTAGCTCTCTTAAAGAGGCCTGGGGTCAGGCCTATGCCAGCTTTTGGCCAACCGTTGAGACTGGGTGCCATGGTGGGCAGGATGCTCCTGCCTGGCACAGCTGCCCATATGGCTCTGCTTTAGGCGAGGAAGACTGGCCTGACCTGTTGGAGGAGCCCGCCCTGCCCTCCCTGGCTTCCTGCCCCCCCCGGCTTCCTGCCCCCTCATCCCCAGCGCCTGAGTCAGTGGGCCGGCTGGCTGGGGCCGATGGGGCAGGGTGAGGGAGGCCAGCCAGGCTGGGCCTCTTCAGGAGGCTGGTTCAGGGCACAGATAAGCCATCAGTGCCATGGTGGAAGCCGCAGGCCTGTTCTGCAGTCCCCGCCAGGGCAGCAGGGGCCACAGGAGCCCCTGCCCAGCCTACCTGCTCTCAGCCTCTGCCCAGAGCTGCACCTGCTCCTGCTCCTCCCAGCCTGTCCCCACATAGCAGCCAGTGTGACCCGTGCTCAGTGCCAATCTGTTCTATCCCCCTTTGTTTAAAACACGCCATTAGCTTTTTGTTGCTTGACTGCTAGAGGCAGAGCTCGCCTCTCCCACACCAGGCCCCTTTCCTGCAGCTTCTACCCTTCCCGGTCCAGCCTCAGCCCCTCAACCTCACTGCCTAGGCTACCAGGCGCATCGTCCTTCTCAGCCTTCAAATAGGCCCTGTACCCACCTGCCACAGGACCTTTGCATATTCTGCTCTTTAGAACTCTCTCCCTGTGACATGTTTGATTTCTCCATAACCTTGGGGTTGCAGGGAGCACCTGTCCCTCATGGCCCTGGGCCAAGTCTCCTGCCCCCCACTTCATGTCCTCAGAGAACCTTTCTTTCATGTATTTGTCTGTGGGATTATGTCTGCCTCTCACAGCAGGCTGTGACCAACTTAAGGACAGGGGTGGGGTCTGTCACATTCATCTCTGGCCATACCTGCAGTTCCAGCTATGGGCTGGGCACAGACCAGCTCATCAAAGGAATGAATGATTGTGAATGAATGAATGAGTGAGTGAAAGCCCTGTTAGAGCTACTGAAGGGGTCATGCTTCTGGCCCCCTTCTGGGAGCCAGTGTCGGTGTGGAGGGCACCTCAGGTCCCACGGTACCTTTGTCCTCCACCCAGCCCCTCCACCGCAGCAGGCAGTGGTCAGGCTAAGCTGAGAAGGGCAGTGCTGAGTTGGGCTCACTGGCCGCCCAGGGTAATTAGGGGCCTGTGTTACTCACAGGTGACCAGCCCAGGACACTCCAGGAAGTTGTGGAGACACTCAGGGCCCCACCCAGCCTCCCAGCCCACTGTGGCTCCTGGCAGGTTGGGGAGGTGGGCAGGAAGACGTGGGGGGCAGCTTGCTGGGAGGGGATGGGGTGGGGGTGGGGCTGGGCCCTTTGTTGCCCGGGTGAGGGATGGAGGCACCTGCCACCGCTGAGTGACCTCTGACCGCCAGGACCACAGTGGGGACGGGGTTCGGTTTAAGGGTGAGTGTCAGCATCAGGGTGGGGGTCCATGCCTGTGAGTCGTCAGGGATAGATAAGAAGCCAAGGCCAGGAGCAAGAAACAGAACAAGGTGTCTGTCAGAGTTTTTCTGGGCCCCCTACTCCCCCAGAAGCTGGAAGGCAGCTCTTAGATGGCTGGGACTGAAAAGGGGCCTCCTCGGGGCCTGGGATGGGCCGTGCGAATCCCTGGGCAGTGACAGGCAGTGGCAGGGCCCTGGGGGCTCCCAGCCTGTCCTCTGTGTTCCTAACTCCCCCCTTCCTGCTGTGACCCCACCTAGGGCACAGAGAGGGAATGGGAGGACCGTGCCAGCCACTCGGCCTGCGCCGTAGCCCTGAGGAGGCAGGGGGCCCAGCAGCTGAAGGGGCCCTTCTCCTGGGCGCTTGGCTCCGGCTCAGGCTTGGGGGTTTCAAGTCAGCGTGGGGGGTCTTGAGTCTCTAAGATATCGTTGAGGCCCAAGAAGCGTGGGCCGAGTAGATGCCCCAAAACTTGGTGCAGACCTGGGTAGGCAGCACTGGGTGGGGTGGGGGCCTCCCTGGTTCTGGCAGTGACCCCATCACCTTCCCTAGAAATGCCGACCCAGTATCTAGGCTGATGGGTGGGACGGGGTACAGCATGTATGTGGGGTCTTCTTGGAGGATCACGGGGGTGGGTGGGATCTGGCTTGAGCTCCCCCATGCCCAGGCCGAGTGTGAGTCCTGGAGTGATGCAGGTGCACAGGTGGAGGGCCCCAGGGGACGAGCTGCTGGGCTGTGGGTGTGTGCCTGGCCTGGGCCTGTTGGTGGCACAGGGAGAGGAGGCGGAGGCTGCTAGGGACCAGGCTGGATGTGGTGGGAGGGGCTGAGAGCTCCTGGGCACTGGGGCACCTGTCTGGAGCTCCTGCCTGGGTCACAGGGCTTGCAGCCCCTCACCTGCCATCACCGCCTGGCCCTCTCCCCAGGTCTCTGGTGCCCCTGCTGGACCCGGACTCCAGGCTGCTGGTGCTGGCAGGAAAGGTGAGCCAGAGCTGGAGCCCACCCGTGTCCACCGCCCAGAGTGCACCCCCAGGGCGGCTGCCCTTACTTGCTGTGCCCCTGAGAGAGGAGGAACTAGAACAGGGCAGCCTAGACTGCTGCCCCGCCCCACCATGGCCGGGAGAGCAGCCTCCTGCCAGGGCCTCTGCATCTTTACTGGCGCAGCCAAGGTGACTGTGACTCCCCCTGAACCTTGGCTTCCTGGGAGCAGGCAGAGAACAGAGCAGCGTTAGCACACAGGCGGTGCTCCATAAATGCTGACGCACAGCCTGGTGCTCCCCATAAGGCACAGTGATGCTGAGCAAATGAGGTGAAGCATACCTCTGGCTCAGCTCAGCACATGGAAGCCACCGCAGACTTCCACTGCATTCTGTGGCTCGAGTCCTGGAGGAGGGTTCGAGGGAGCTAGGGCCAGACCTGGGCCACCAGGCCACTAGGGCTCGGGCAGTGAGTGGAGCTCAGGCTCGGCCTTTTCAGGGTGAGAGTCAGCTATACTGCTACGAGGTGGCCCCGCAGCAGCCAGCACTGAGCCCAGGTAGGCCTCGCCCGCTCCCGCCCCTCCCCAGGCCCTCCCCTTCCCCACCCTGCCTGTCCCCCTGTGGTGTCCTCAACAGTGACCCAGTGTGTCCTGGAGAGTGTGCTGCGGGGGGCAACCCTTTTGCCCCGGCGGGCACTGGCTGTCATGGGCTGCGAGGTGCTCCGCATCCTGCAGCTGAGTGACACAGCCATCGTACCCATCAGCTACCACGTGCCTCGCAAGGTGAGGGGGCAGGGAGCAGGGGGCAAGGGCCTGGGGTGTGGGCGGCCCAGGCCTCACTGGCCACCTGCCTGTCTGCCACCAGGCTGTGGAGTTCCACGAGGACCTGTTCCCAGACACTGCGGGCTGTGTACCTGCTTGTGACTCCCACACCTGGTGGGCTGGGAGCAGCCAGCAGGTAGGCCAAGATCTGGCGCTCCTGGCTTCTACTAGCCCCAGCGTCCGCAGTCTGGCTGCGCGCCAGCTCGGCTGGGCCTACCTGTGTCCCCGTCCCTGCCCTGTCCATCCTCCACCCCGGGGCTCCCTCCCAACCCGGTGGCTTGTACCCCCACAGCCTCAACTGCCAGCCTCCCCACAGGTACAGAAGGTCAGCCTCAACCCCTCCTGCCAGCCCTGGCCCAGCTTCACATCCGGCCTGGTGCCCCCCACAGAGCCCCCCACCGACAGAGGCCAGCCTCGGGAGCCACCCGTGGGTGACGCAGACCGGAGCACAGACCAGAGCGTGAGTACCAGGGCTGCCCCCACCTCCCATGGACACTGCCGTGTTCGCCTGCCCCACGGCCTTGGTAACAGAAACAGAAAACACATGCAGAAAGGAATTTAACAGTGTTTTCTAAATTGAGCAGACACCTAAAAAGCAAGACTTCTCACATACAAAGCTAGATTTTTGGCTCCTCTTGAAATGCTGGCAGATCTACCTCGCTGGGCACACCCTCCTGTAAGGCGGGAGCTGACCCTGCTGCCTGCTGTCCCTAGGGCCTGAAGCTCAGCCGGCTTCCCCATCTGTGTCCCCCCCATCCCCTACCCTCAGAGGGGACTCGTGCCTGCTGAGTGTCCTGCAGCCCCGAGGGGCAGAGAGTGATGGCCCCGGAGTCACCTAGCATCTCCTTGTCCCCTTTTGCCTTGGTCAGCATGCCCAAGGTCCTGCCCCCTGACCCACACTTCCCCCCAGGAGGGCTTCTCCTCACCGCCCAGCTCGCTGACCTCGCCCTCCACGCCCTCCAGCCTGGGGCCCTCGCACTCCAGCACCAGTGGCATTGGGACCAGCCCTAGCCAGCGGTCTCTGCAGAGCCTGCTGGGTAAGTGGGTTGGACGGGAGCTCACCCCCTACCATGGGAGTTATCCCACCCCTGTCACCCTCCTCTGTTCCCCCCAGCTCCGCCTTGTCCTGCCTTGAGGGGAGGCCTCACACAGGGCACTCCCACTCACCCAGATCTTGGCTCCAGCAGGGTCACCTGCCCTGGGGGCTGGAGTGAGCATGCGGATCCTCACCTGCAAAATGGGAGGTGCTGGGACCACTGGTTCCCAGCAGCCCCCTGGAGCCCCAGGGTTCCACCGAAGTCCCTGCGGGAGCAAGGATCTTGTGCCCAGGCGTGATTCCCAGGCCCATGCTACGTACCTGTCACCCACCCGTGGTGAGGGGTTCCAGCAGCCAGGTGGACAGGCACGGCATCCTCACATGAGGCTTCCTGTCCCTGCCACCTCCAGGCCCCAGCTCCAAGTTCCGCCACACTCAGGGCACCGTTCTCCACCGAGACAACCACATCACCAACCTCAAGGGCCTCAACCTCACTACACCTGGCGAGAGCGATGGCTTCTGTGCCAATCAGCTGCGTGTGGCTGTGCCCCTGCTCAGCAGTGGTGGGCAGGTGGCAGTGCTTGAGGTGAGGGCCGCCACCCTGCCAGGGCTGCTCTCTGCTCCCTGCAGGTGGCGAGGGTGCTGAGGGCATTAGCCACCCACACCTGCTTGCTGAGTGCACACTGTGTGTCAGGCCCCTGCCCAGCCTGTCCTGTAATCCTCCCAGCCGCCCCATACAGGGGTGCCACTCTTATCCCCATTTTACAGATGAGGGTGAAGAGGCACAGAGAGGTTTAGTGACCTGCCCAGGTCACACAGCTGTGTAAGTGGTGGAGCTGGGATTCAAACCCAGACCACCTGAGCTCCTCCCACCAGTCCACACTGCCATCCCCTCACTTTCTGGGGCCTCACGGTTGGCACTTGGGCTCAGAGCACAAGGTGGCTAAGGCTGAGAGCTTGGCCACGCGGCCGTGAGGACATCTGCTGGGTAGGCGCCCAGGTGCACTGCTTGCCCCAGGTCCCCTGGGAACTGGCTGTCCTGCCTGTCACTGATGGGCTGCTGGGTGGGGGCACCTCCCGCAGCTGCAGAAGCCTGGCCGCCTGCCCGACACAGTGCTGCCCACGCTGCAGAACGGGGCAGCTGTGACTGATCTGGCCTGGGATCCTTTTGACACCCACCGCCTTGCTGTGGGTAAGGAGGCTGGACAGCCAGCTTGAGGGAGGGTCCTGGGTCCTGAATGGGCCCAGCAGTAATGAGCTGTCACTCTCCGCAGCTGGTGAGGACGCCAGGATCCGACTGTGGCGGGTGCCCCCAGAGGGCCTGGAGGAGGTGCTTACCACGCCTGAGGCTGTACTCACAGGTTGGCTGGGCCTGGGATGGGGACGTGGGTGGGCAGTGGCTCCTGAGGGTTCACTGTCACCCCACACCTCTCCCCTAGGCCACACAGAGAAGATCTACTCCTTGCGTTTCCACCCGCTGGCAGCTGATGTGCTGGCGTCCTCTTCCTATGACCTCACCGTTCGCATCTGGAACCTTCAGGCTGGAGCTGAGCAGCTCAAGCTGCAGGGCCACCAGGACCAGGTAGGATAGCTGCAGAGGCACGGGCCCAGCCATGAGGTGAGAGGCAGTCTCCCATGTCACCTCCTGTCCCCAGATCTTTGGCCTGGCCTGGAGTCCGGATGGGCAGCAGCTAGCCACCGTCTGCAAGGATGGGCGTGTGCGGGTCTACGATCCCCGGAGTGGCCCTGAGCCCCTGCAGGTGAGTGAGTGTGGGCTGGGGGTGGCCCTCAGACCCTGTTCGGAGGGCCTTGGCTGGGCTTCATGTGATACATCTCAACAGGAAGGCCCAGGGCCCGAGGGGGGCCGTGGAGCCCGCATCGTCTGGGTATGTGATGGTCGCTGTCTGCTGGTGTCTGGCTTTGACAGGTGAGGACTTGGGGACCACCATTCCCAGGCTCTAGCAGCCACCTGTGTCCCCTTCCCCAAAGACACATACACCTTTCAGGCTTGCAGAAGTTGTCCCTGCCCCTGGATGGCCGAGTGGGGAGATGGACAGATGAATGAGAAGATGAGCAGGGAGATGGTGGATGGGGATGTAGATGGATGAGGGGAGGAAGGGATGGGTGGGTGGATGAGTGGGAAGGGAGAGAGTCAACAGGGGACCCAGAGGGACGAGAACCAGGCCCTGCTACAAGGAGCCTGTGCCTGAAGCGACCCAGGTGAGGCACAGGAAACAGAACCAGGCCAGCTGGAGAGGCCTGAGAGATGAGCGTCTGGTGCTTTGCGGGGGATCAGACAGGGCCTCCCAAGGGAGGCGTCATCTGAGCTGGGTCACAAAGGGGCTGCTGAGCAGAGACCTGGAGGAGAGGGCGGGCAGGTCTGGGTGGAAAGGCCAGGAGGCTGCCCAGCCTGCCTGGAGCAGAGGGCAAGAGACAGAATGTGGGGAGAGAGAGTCAGACTCAGAAGTCACAGTGGCCCCGGGATGGAGCCGCGGCCGGGGCCGTGCTGAGGAGGGGCTGGGACGGAGGGGCAGGTTGGGACACTGCTGCCTGAGGCCAGGCTAGTAGTGCTGAGGGCCAGCCTGGGCCTCTCCTACAGCCCAGAGAAGGGTAGGGGACGCATTGGAGTCAGCCCTGCCCTCACCTCTCCTGCTCTAAGGACCTGCTTCTGCACCGCCTCTCCTTTGCAGCCGAAGTGAGCGCCAGCTGCTCTTGTACGCGTCCGAGGCCCTGGCGGGCGGCCCCTTGGCAGTGCTGGGCCTCGATGTGGCCCCCTCGACCCTGCTGCCCAGCTACGACCCAGACACCGGCCTGGTGCTCCTTACCGGCAAGGTGGGCTGGGCTGGGGATGGGCGGCGGCGGGTGAGAGGAGGTGGGATTAAGGCCGGCGTGGCTTCACCACCATCGCCCCCTCCACCTCCTCAGGGCGACACCCGGGTGTTCCTGTACGAACTGCTCCCGGAGGCCCCTTTCTTCCTGGAGTGCAATAGCTTCACATCTCCTGACCCCCACAAGGTGAGGCCAGATGGGACCACAGGCTTCCCCGCCCCCTTGTGGCCATGTGGAACAGTGCAGGGGCCTGTGGGGCGGCAGGCCAGCCTCCTGGGCTGGGGCTGGTGGTGCCAGTATCTAGGAATTTTGAGAGTAGTTGTTGCACTGACTATTATTAATAAACTATAATACAAGTTTAACTATATGAACCCCCAATATGAATCTACAAATATATTAAAAACCAAGGTAATAAATCTTTAGTTTATCGCTTTCTACTTATTTTATCAGATTTTACTGTTATTTGTGCTGTCACGGTCATGCCATGCGATGCGTTATCGTACGTCTCTTCCTAACAATACACTCAGTGAGTTGAGTTGGTAGCTTGAAATCGGCCATGGCTGGAGTTTTTACTCTGGAAATAGGCAAATGCTACAAATCAAGGCTTTTCCCTCCAGAAAGCCAGTCTTTCAACGTTACTAGCACGTCAGTGTGCAGGGACAGAGTGTGGTCCTGGTGGTCCTAAGTGAGGAACGTTGTCTCCCTGGGGATGCTGTGCCCGGCCACGAGCTCTGGGCCTCAGCTCCAACTCCGACCCCTCGATTCCACAGGGCTTCGTCCTCCTGCCTAAGACAGAGTGTGACGTGCGGGAAGTGGAGTTTGCCCGATGCCTGCGGCTGCGCCAAACCTCCCTGGAGCCCGTGGCCTTCCGGCTGCCCCGAGTCAGGGTGAGGTTGGGAGCCAAGGACTCCAGTGCCCAGCCCCCTTCCCAGCGCCCGTCAGGGGCTTTAGGTCCCGTCTGGCCCTGCCCTCAAACTGCCCCGCTCATCATTCGTTGGGGCACCTACCCCCTTATTCTGCTGAGACTCTGAAACTCATGGAAATCCCAGACCTTGGGGGAGGGTCCCAGGTCTTGCCACGTCCCTCTCCCGACAGACACCAGTGTACTCTGGGCGTCCGGTCAATGTCTCAAGACAGCCCCTTTCTCCCCCTGCAGAAAGAGTTCTTCCAGGATGACGTGTTCCCCGACACAGCCGTGAGCTGGGAGCCGGCGCTCAGTGCCGAGGCCTGGCTGCGGGGTGCTAATGGGCGGCCCCGGCTTCTCAGCCTGCAGCCGCCTGACATGACCCCAGGTGGATGGAGGGGCTGGGTTAAGGGAGGCAGCAGGGACATGGCGAGTGGAAAAAGGGACAGCAAGCCCAAGTGGGGTGGTGGCTGTGTCCACACTGTCTCTGAGTCCCTGGAGGGCAAGTCCTCACCACACACACACACACACACACACGTGCACACATGCCCTGGTACCCAGGACAGGCCTTGTGAACACAGGCCTCAGTGGCTGTTAATGCCACCTCTTGGGTCTGTACCGCAGAATCCCCTAGGGCATGGCACCGAGGAGTCCCAACCCAAGGACTCTCTGATGCCTGTCCTTACCCTGCCCCAGTGAGCCAAGCCCCCCGTGAGGCCCCTGCCCGGCGGGTCCCATCCTCAGCGCAGTACCTGGAAGAGAAGTCAGACCAGCAGAAGAAGGAAGAGGTAGGCACGGGAGGGAGCTGGCTTTGCCATCGTCCCTCAGTTCTCCGGCCCCGACCCAGATGGGGAGAACAGCCGCACGTCACACCTTCCACACCAGAGCTCGGTGGGGCAGGGAAAGCCAGGGAGGACAGTGAGAGCCCACCCTGCCCAGGCCAAACCCAGCCAAAGCTGGAGGTTTTGGACCCAAGTGATTTTGGACCCTGGAGTACATTTGAGTGTTTGAGGCAATGTGTGGAAACAGCAGCACCAGTATCTGGTACCACATGTCACAATCTGTCTCTGACTGTCCTGTCACCGTTTTTGTGTCTTTTTCAATGAGAACCCATCAACTTTGTCAGGGCTCTAATTAAAATGGCTCTTTTTACAACATCGCTGGGGTTGAAACCCGGGGCGGGGGGTGCTGATGTTCTCGGAGCCAGAGAGCCCTATTCCCTTTCCGACACTTCTCTTGCCCCCTTTGCAGCTGCTGAATGCCATGGTGGCAAAGTTAGGGAACCAGGAGGACCCGCTCCCCCAGGACTCCTTCGAAGGTGTGGACGAGGACGAGTGGGTGAGTGGCGAGTGGCCCGGCTTCCCCAAAGGCAGCTTCCCTTCCCACATACGCTGAGGCTCCTGCCACCTCCCTCCCTGGACTCCCTGCCACTCTGTTTTATCATCCCAGGACTAGCCTGCCTGCCAGCCGCCTCTGGCCTTGCCTGCCACTGCCACCTCCCAGGTGCTCCTACACACCTCACATCCCATCCTCAAATTGGAAGATGCCTCTCTGGGCCTGGCACCCCTGATCCCAGGAGCCCTGGCTTCCCATGGGCCCAGGGCACCTTCACAGCCACTGGGCCCACTGTCGCTCACCACTGCTTTCTCTGGGTCTGGCTGCTGCTTCTCAGCTACCTGCTAGCATGTGCAGCCAGGAGTGTGGGGGCATGGGGTGGTCGATAGCATGTCCCCGGGCAGGCCCTGGGCTCCCTGTCTCCCCGGCCCTCTCCCCTGTCCTGGGCTGGTCCCAGCCTGGGCTGGCTTTGTCCAGCACCTTCAGTTATTGCACACCGCCCCACCTTGCCTGCTGCCTCAGTTCTGGTCAAGAGCCTTGGGGACTGGTACCCCACCAGGCTGTTTGGAGCAGCACCAGCCTCAGGGGCCGGGGACCAATTGCTTGCTCCCCAGGCTTGCAGCCAGGAGAAGGGGACATCACAGAGCTGGTGGTCCAATAAGGGGGATGTTGAGCCCCACAGGGACTGGCCCACACATGTCCTGGATGTTCTCAGCAATTAAACTTTTCTAAGCTGGCCACTCTTGTGCTGTGTGATCACTGGGCTGGCTGAGAAAGGAAAGGGGACAGGGACAGGCATGTGGCTGGGCCTGGATTCCTCTCATCCCAGCCTCGCTCTGCTCCCAAGGCCTGCTCAGCTGCATGCTGCTGGGTTCCAGGTGGCAGCTGCTGCAGTGGCCCGGGAAGAGCTTCAGCTTGTTGCAGCCTGTTATGCCAGACTGTATGCAAGTGGGCAAGTAGGAAGTGTGGAGAGAGCTGTAAAGAAAGCAAATTGTGTGAAAGGCAGTGACTGGGATGAAGGGAAGTGGGGCGTTCAGGGTCTGAGAAGGTGACATTCAAACTGAGAAGGAAAACCTGAAGGCCTGGGGAGAGCTGTGAGAAGAACGTTTCAGACCGGAGGGAGGACAGCGTGGCATGGAGGGGAGGAATTCGGAGAGTTGGGGGAGAGGGAAGAAGGGCAGTGGTCCAGCACTTAGCCTGAGGCATCTGCTGCCTGCCTGCCATGTGTCCGACCCCCTTCCAGGTGCTTGACGTCCAAGACTGGAGAAAAGAGAAAAAGTCCTGCCCACTGGGAATCCACATTTTAGTGGAAGGGAACAGATTATAAACAATAAATGTAAAAATAAAGGAATTTTGTAATACGGTAGGGGGTGATAAGAGCTTTGGAAAAAAAACAGAGGGGATTGAGAATGGAGAGAGAAGCCAGTCAAGGTCGCACATTGTACGATTCCCCTTCTGTGAAATGTCCAGAACAGGTAATTCCCTAGGGACAGAAAGCAACAAAGCAAGACTCGTCTCTACAAAAATTTAAAAAACATTTTTTTTAAAGTTGGGCATGGTGGTGTGGTGTGCACCTGTAGTCCCCTGCTACTTGGGAGGCTGAGGTAGGAAGATCACTTGAGCCCAGGAGTTCAAGGTTGTGCCACTGCACTTCAGCCTGGGCGACAGCGTGAGACTCTGTCTCCGGGAAAAAAAAAAAAAAAAAAAGAATGGAAGGCAAGTCACAGCGTTGGTAAGGGGCCCAGGGATGCCTCATTGAGAAGGTGACATTTGAGCAGAGGTTTGAAGGAGGGCATGAGCTTCCCAGGCAGAAGGAATCTGCAATAAAACCTATCTTGAAGTTTCCTGTTTTCTTAAATAGTCCTTAGAATTTGGCATCGTACTCCGTATTATGTTCATTTCTTATGTTTTAGTCCCAAATATTTTGGCAAACTCAAGGGCAGAAATCGCCCCCTCGTTCCTGGCGCCAGGATAAGCTCGCGGGCCAGAGGGTCCGAGCGCCGTCCCCGCGCCGTCCCCAGGTGGCAGCGGCCGGCTCCCCTCAGTGTCAAGCCCCGCCCCGACTCCGCCCCACAGGGGATACGACACCGCCGTCGCCCCGCCCCCGGAACCGAGACGAGGCGCATGCTCAGGGCGGCCTCGCGCATGCGCTCTCCTGCCGGCCGTGGGGCCAGGAAGCGGAGGCCGCGTCCAGGAGGCAGAGCCGCCATGGTGAGGCCCGAGTCGGGCGCTGCTAGGGGAGGGGAGACAGAATCAGAGTCGGGGCGGGGGCGGGGCGGTGAGTTTCGGGCCGGGCTGCGGGCGCCGTGCGTGCCCTGTGAGAAGCAGGGTCTGGGGGCGTCGCACCTGCGGGACTGAGGCAGGCGGCGGCGACGGCCTCCGGATCAGGGAAAGCCGCCTGTCTGGGAGGCAGGATGGACTTGGCTGGCCGGAAAAAGCCCAGCAAATGTGATCGCCCTGTACCCAACCCGCGTGTGAGCGAGCAGCTGCGAGCAGCGGAGGCGGAGGCTAGGTCCGCCCGGGATTATCTACCCTGCCCCGGATTCTGTGGCTGTGCAGAGTCGATATTGTCGCCCTGTTATCCCCATTTGAAAGCGGACTTTTCCAAGGCAGCGGCAGATCTGGGACTTATAGGCCCCGAGCATCGAACACTGAGCGTTTCTTCGGTACCTAGAGCCAGTCCACAGACCTGTGCCGCACTGACTGCGCCAAGTTGCCTGGGGAAACTTTAAAAATGCAGAATTTTTTTTTTTTTTTTTTTTTGAGAGGAAGTCTCATTCTGTTGCCCGGGCGAGTGCCCTGGCGTCAGGCTAGCTCACAGCAACCTCAAACTCCTGGGGTCAAGCGATCCTCCTGCCTCAGCCTCCCGAGTAGCTGGCACTACCGGTGTGCACCACCACGCCCTGCTAATTTCTCTGTATTTACTAGAGACGGGGGTCTCGCTCTTGCTTAGGCTGGTCTCGAACTCCTGAGCTCAAGCTATCCTCCCGCCTCAGCCTCAGTCTCCCAGAGTGCTAGGATTAAAGGCATGAGTCACCGGGCCTGGCTAAAAATGCATTCTTGAGCTCTATCCCTGCAGGTTCTCTCTGTACAAGTTCCCCAGGTGATTCTGAGGCAGCCGGTTTGGGGAGCCACTTCTTAACTAGCGGTAAGGATAATGTAACAGCTTACAGGTGCCAGGCCATGAGCTGAGGCTTTGTGTAGATTCTCCCATTGAATTCTTCTGAAGTCATGTTGTCATTGTTCCCATTTTACAGATAAGGAACTTGAAGCTCAGAGAATTTGATTCTTCCACGGTCATGTATCCCACAGTGTCAGAGACCTCTTTTGAGCCCAGCCTTTTCTGTGTCCCAAGAATACACATTTACCAACACATTGTTCCTGTCTTGTGATGGTCACTGCCATTTATTGAGGACCTACGATGAGCCCTCACTGAACTGGGTTCTTATCATGTGTTACCTCATTTAACTCTGAGCTACCCTCAAAGCCGAATAAAATATAGCTCTGGAGGAGTTTGTATCCTAGAGGAGACAGCCGGCGAGTCCATAAAATAAGTGTGACATATATTTTTTTTTTCATTTTTTTTTTAAATAATAATAGAGACGGGGTCTGACTCTTGTTCAGGCTGGTCTCAAACTCCTGAGCTTAAACAATCCTCCTGCCTCGGCCTCCCAGAGTGCTAGGATTACAGGCGTGAGCCAACGGGCCCGGCCCAGTGTGACCTATATTAATAGGGAAAGAAAGTGCTATAGGAAGGTATACATGGGAGGAGCTTGGGAATGTTTCACAGGGGGGAATGGGAGTGGCTAAGTCCTGAAGGATGTTGGGTTTTTACAGAGTATCATGGTAGGAGGGAGCATATTCAAGATGGAGAAACTTGGAGCAGCAATAAAGACATTGAAGAGTGAAGTACGAAGGCCGATCTAGGAGTAGAGAGTGTGGCTGCAGCCTGGAGAGGTGTAAGGGGGAGAAAAAACCCAAGAAATAAGTTGAGACCAGACAGAGCTGTGAATGCCAAGCTGGGGAGTGGACTGAATTTGCAGGCAGTGGTGGTGAACTGTGTGTTTTGTTCTTCAGCAGAGAAGTTAGGAGACATTTGGAAACCTGTCTGGGGACAGAGAGTTTATGAGACTCTGGCTTGGCCAAAGCAAAGCTGACGGTGGTCAAGTCTCATTCATTCAAATGTGTATTGGACACTTGCTGCACCAGCCACTGGCCAGGCCCCCGGGGCATACCGGGGCAAATGCTACAGTTGTGGTCCTGACCTTCCTCCTGGTCAGTAGTGCTGCCAGCAGCTGCCTGCAGGGGCCTTGGGTGACTAGCGCCCCCTTCCTGTGTCAGTGCATCCATGAGAAGGGGGTGAGTCTCAGTAGCGTCGTGTTCACCAACACAAGAGCTGGGAACTGTGCCTGGAAGGAACATTGCACACGGATCCGATCCTCTCTTGGTGCATGTGACACAAGTCAAGATAAGCCCCATTCCTGAATGCCCCCCAAGTGTTGTCTGTTGTCCCTTGCCCCAGATGCAGGACTTTGGTCCTGCCTTGGGCCACATTGCTCCCCGATGAAAAAGTGTATGTGATGCCCACTGTGGGTCCCAGCTCGGAATCTTACAGCTCTGACCTGGGACCTCTGCTCTCTGACAACTTCAGGCTTGAAGTTGGATACCACGTCAGCTGGTTGCTTCGGGGCCGAGTGTCAGTGGACAGTGGGATGTTTTGGGGCCTTCTGGGAGGAGCCTCAGCTAGTGGGTATTTTGATCACCTGTGGTAGCTGCAGCTGGCAGAGCTGTGCTCCTTGTGTATCCTCAGCTCTGAGCTCAGCCTGACCCATAGCTGGTGCTCAGGGAACGGTTGGCTGCTGAATAGGTGGATGAGAGGCTCGGCTGCACCACTGAGCAGTAGACCATTCAGCTCCAAGCAGGGTCTAGTCGGGAAGCAAAGGCAGCTGTTGAGTTACTGCTCTGGGCCCGCCGCTCTCTATCCACTTGGTTTTATGAGCATTGCCTCCTGGGACTCATAGTCCTCTGAGGAAGGTATTCTCTCCATTTTGCAGTTAAGAAAAGAGGTTCAGAGAGATTGAATAATTTGTTCAGGTCCACACAGCTGTCCAGAAACAAAGCTAGGATTCTGGTCCGGGTCATCGTTGTTCTAATTCTTCTTCTTTGCTGCTTCCCAGCTCCCGGGGGAACGTAGTGTGACGTTTTGCAGCCTTCACCCCTGAGGAATCACAGGGCCTGTATCAAATGAGCTGCTGTATTGGAAGAAGCTTTGTTACTCCATAGCTCCTGGTCGTTGTCAAGTTTTGTGAAAACAAGAATATAATAAATGAAAGGCCACATTTATTGAGCACCTACTGTGTCATCAGGCTCTGTATCAGGCACTTTACAGGTGTTATTTAATCCCTACGATGGCCGTATTGGTGGCCACATTTTATGGGTGAGGAAACTGAGACTCAAGGAGGTTGAGAACTTGTCGAGGGTTACACAGCTGGGATTTGCCCACAGGTCATCCCAGAGCCTGCTGGTTTGCCCATTATACCACACCACCTCTTCTGGGAGGTGCCTCCCACAGGAACCTTGGTGGCCTCAACCAGCCAACCAACTGGGCAGCTCCCTAGGCGGCTGGGATAGCTACTGAAACTGCAAATCAGCCCACCTTCCCTGCAGCTCTAGGCAGCCGGAGGCACAGGCCCCAGGCTGCTTTGGTTGGAAGTGTGTAAGGGATGGTTGGGGGAGCTCCCTGTCACAACTTCAGTTCTTAATGTTTGTCATTTAGCAACAGTCATTGGCCTTGGCAGAAAAGTAAACAAGTGATTGCAAGGCAAGTGATGGCAGCTGATGGTGGTGGGGCGGGGAGGGGGGGGGCGGTGTTCCAGTCTGAGGGAGCCCTCTGGAGTCATCTACTGGCCTGTCAGCTTCTGTCATTCAGCTGGGACCAGCATTCCATCTCAGAGCCTCCCTTTCCATGTGGGAATGGCTTTAGACAAGGAGGGGAGAAGCCAGGTGAGAGACCCGGTGGGCGGATGCACCCATTCATTGTTCCTCCTCACACCTGCAGCACAGCTGGCTGGGGCCGCCCTGGCTTTGATCACAAGAGGGTCTTCTCTGGGTTCTGCTTTCCAGAGCTTATGAAAATTCCACCTACTTGTGAAATCCAAACCCACTTCTGTTCGTTCCCCTAATGGCCCATAATCACATCCCACCTGTGAGGAAAGAGCAGGTCCTTGGAGGCTGAGCACAGCCAGTTCTGGAGTCTGGAATCTGACAGGCCCCATTTGGCCTGTGGGTTGGGTTTGGCCTGTGGGTTGGGTTCTTGATGCTTGTAGCCTGTTCAGTTGTCTTCCCTCCACCCCCCGGGGTCCCGCATAGTGTGGCCTTAGGTTTCCCGCCTCCTGCGCAGACTCACCGTGGGTCCTTGGGCCAATCACTAACCTCTTGAGTTGTCAGGATTAAGTGGCACAGTAAATAGAACGTGTTTGGCACGGTGCCTGGCACACAGACTCAGTTGATACTTATTGACTGAGAGGAATTCTAACTACAGAAAACTACAAAGAGAGGGAAGTCAGTCGGCTATGCCACGTGAGCACTGTCAACCTGCCGCGAGCGTTCTTCCAACGTCCTCCCGCACCTGCGTTTCTACCATTTCGTGTGCCTGCCACGCTTTGCTATGCGCTGTCTGTATATGATGTCTTTGCTTCACAGTAAGATCTGTGCATTTTCCAGTGCCGTCTGCCTTCTGTCTCCTCCGGCCAGCCTAGGCTACTGGCTGCTCCTGGGACACCCCTTATACTTTCTCTCCTCCCAGTTCTGGCTCAGACCAGAAATCCCCAATATTTCTGTGATATTCTACTCGCTCTTCAAAACTCAGCCAGGAGAAATACCTTCTTCTCCCAGAGTCTCCAGCTCATGCCCGAGTTTCCCTCTGTGGATTCTCCACGCTCGGGTGCGTCTTGCTGAGACTCCCTGCGTGCCTCAGTGGCGCAGAGTCCACCAGTCACAGGGTTTGCACAACCTCGCTGTGCCGCAGCTGGTTTCCCTGCCAGGCCATGTGGGCGTGTGGCCAACTTCGATGACAGAGACCAGGTTCTGCTGTCTCTGTACTCTGTGCTGGCACAGTAGACTCAGGAGGTGGGTGAGCGAGTGAAGCACTGGCTGAAGAAATGAACAGGCCTACTCTGCATAATCACTTGGTCCATAGTGTGTTTGTCTGAATACCCTCCTAGTGGGTGTTTAGCTCCTTGAAGGTAGAGACCGCTGCTTTAGCCTCTTCAGTGAATTTGTTGTGTTGAATGGGACAGACTCAAAAAAAAAAAAAAAAATCACAGGACTCGAATAGAGCTGGGAGAATTAGGATGGATCTGAGTTTCCCCGCTTGTAACATAAAGGTTGGACCAGATGATCTTGGAAGCACAGGAGGTGTCATCATTGGCCCTGGGATCGAGAGAGAGTTAGTGGCAGCTCTGGGTCTGTCTCTGTGTCCCATCTTCCAGGCCACAGTGCTTCTCTCTGAAGCTGGTGGCCTCTGTCCCCTGTGTCAACTGGTGCAGCTTTTATCAGGGTGCTTTGGGGGAGGCCTGTGGCTGCAGCTCTGTGCGTCATCACCTCAGATCTCCAGCGACCTTGCCACTCTGCATTCGTTTCCAGGGTCCCCTCTCTGAGGGCCCTAACACGGTCTGCTAACCAGGTGCCTGCTTTGCCCACAGGCCAAGTACCTGGCCCAGATCATTGTGATGGGGGTGCAGGTGGTGGGCAGGGCCTTCGCCCGGGCCTTGCGGCAGGAGTTTGCAGGTAAGCCAGGATCCCTGTCTCCCCCTTCCCTGGCTGGGAGCTCCTGCCCAGGCTGGATTTTCCCCCTGGCTGTGGGTGCTCAGGCTTGCTGGCTGTCAGTGCAGGGATCCCCTCGGGCTAGAGTTCTGCCACTTGGGTAGCCTGGTGCACTTTCCTGTGGCAGGGGTGGTGCCAGGCTTTGGGACATTCCTACGTGAGGGAGACGTTTGTCTTCAGTGCTGCCTGGTTAGTGTGAGCAGCCCGGCAGGAATCAGCAAACTGGCCCACCTGGCTACCTGTTTTTGTAAATAAAGTTTTATTGGAACACAGCCCTCCGCAACCCCTTTTAGGCAGAGTTGAGTAATTCCTACACAGACTAACTGGCCTGCAAAGCCTGACCCTTTAAGAAAACATTTACTGGCTCCTGACTTTAGGAGTCACCGAAAGGGAAGGGGTGGCCCACTTAGCCGGCTCTGATGGTCCCAGCAGAGCCAGTGCCACCTCTCCACACCCGCAGCTTCACTCCAGTCCCCACCATGGCCTAAAGCTCCCCCAGGATGAGAGGAGAAGAGAGACAGGGCCATCTTGTCATCTCGGTGGGGATCAGGAGTGAGGCTTGATGGTCAGATCCTGCCCTTACCTTCCTGTGGGCCATGTCTGCCCTCACTTTCCCACCCCACCCCCCAAAAAAGAAACCGCTTCTGGGGAAAAGAAAGCTCCTGGTGGCCTCTGTCCCTCTTCTCCTGTGCCACCTGGCAGGGGTGAGCCACCCAGTTGGTTGGCCCAGGGGGAGCTATGGTCTGCCAAGGGCTGAGCGATCACCCCGTGTCCACACAGCCAGCAGGGCAGCAGCTGATGCCCGGGGACGCGCTGGACACCAGTCTGCAGCCGCGTCCAACCTCTCCGGCCTCAGCCTCCAGGAGGCACAGCAGATTCTCAACGTCTCCAAGCTGAGCCCTGAGGAGGTCCAGAAGGTGAGGCCACCAAGCCATCCCCAGACATGCCTTGCCTAGACTGGCCAGAAGTTGGGGGATTGGGGAGCACGGCGGGGGTCAGGTGCAGATGCTCTGGCCGCGCCAGCTCAGACTCTGACTTGGGGGAGCCGCTGTTGCTTGTTTTGGGGCCGAAGCAGGGCAGTTGTAGAGACAGTTTGCCACCAGCAGCTGAGCCCACCATCACCGGCACTGGCCACTGCTCCGCCCCTCGGTCACGCAGCTTCCTGTGCTGCACACACAGTTCTTGGGATGGAGGGGTAGAGCCCTGCGGCCTCCCCATCTCCAGCCCAGTCTGCAAGCCCTCTCACCTGTCCTCTCTCTGCAGAACTACGAACACTTATTTAAGGTGAATGATAAATCCGTGGGTGGCTCCTTCTACCTGCAGTCAAAGGTGAGTGGTCTTTGATTCTGGGAGGGGGATAAGCCATGGCAGTCGAGCTCCCAGCCGCCTCTCACTTGAGGTCCCTCATTTCTAGGCAGGGGGGCTGGCATTAGGCAGTGGCAGGCAGGAAAGTGCACAGGGAGGGCTCCATGAACTGCCACTCCTTCTGGCTGCCTTAGCTCCATGGGGCCCAGCCAGTCAGGCCGTGTTACCCTGGACAGCAGCCCTCCCAGCAGCTGGGACTTGGAAGGAGCAGGAGCACCAGCTGGTGATATGCAAGAACTAGCCCTCTGGCACGTGCGCGGTGCATCAGCTCCGGCCTCCAGGCCACCCCTTCCACCCTGGGGCTCTGCTAAAGGAGGCATCACCTCCACCTGGGGCTCCCCAGGCAGGAAATCAGCCTGGGCTGGGAAGAGGCCCATCCCAGGCTGGCAAGGGCATGGTGCAGAGGCTCTCTCGGCCTGATTATCTGTGACCCCCCACCTCAGGTGGTCCGAGCGAAGGAGCGCCTGGATGAGGAACTCAGAATCCAGGCCCAGGAGGACAGAGAGAAAGGACAGACGCCCAAGACGTGACTGCTCGGCTCCCCCCCACCCTGCCCCGCCGCCTCTAATTTATAGCTCAGTAATAAATGTCTTTTCTGCATTTCTGTGTGCACGTAGGTTCCAGAGGGCAAGCTGCTCTTCCTGCCAGTTGTAGGGCTGTGTGTGCTGGGGGCAGGGGAGGCAGCAGCTTCTGACAGCCCACAGGGGCTGGGGTGGTGAGGTTGGCAGCCAGCCAGGCCTCGGCCAAGTTCTATCACATACCGGACGCAGCGGCTCCTGCTTCTGCAGTGTCCGCGCCAGCACCAAGCTCCCTTTCTGGGCATCCTGCCAGACCCCGGCCCTCCCACAGGGCGGAGGCCCCCTGCCCCAGAGCTCTGTCCCAGGCCACCTCTCCCTGGGGCCGGTTTGAATGCAGCATCTCAGGAATCTGGGCAGAATGCCCCGGTGTGTGGCTGAGGAAGACAGGCTTTGGGCTCGTGGACTGAGACGCCGCTCACTAGAGTCGCAGGGGGCAATAGTTGCACAAGGATCTGAACCTTGTGATGCTTAGTCTGGAATCTTCTGTCTCAGCTCCCAGAACCTGTGCCCCCTGAGCACCCACCTCCTTCCCTCCCAGCATCTGCTCTCGGCAGGATGAGGGGCACCTGCGTGGTCAGGGCCCGGTGGCCCAGCTCCTGGCATGTCCACAACACAGAAACCATCTTTGCAACTCACTTTTATTGTTTCTTTATAAACTTCCTCTCACATGGAGGAATATATTGTTATAGTCATTAGCTTATCTCTCTTTTTTTTTAAACTCTATGCTAACAGCAATGGAGCCAAGAGGAGGGAAACAAGCTACAATAGAAAGGCACTTAGAACCTGTTAAAATACTGATATCCTGGAATGTGCAACAACAAACCAACAACAACAAAAAGAACACCGGCCTTCTGAGCCTGGTCTATCACCGAATCACATGCTGAGCTAATGTCACCTTCCAGTGCCCTGTTCCTCTGCTCTGCTTGAGTCTGAAACCCACAGCCCCAGCCAGGGCCTTAAGGCCTGGGCCCCTAGCGGGGTGCTTGGGTCCTGGGTGGGGCCCAAAGAAAGGAGACCAGCTCCCTCCTCCTTGCTCACAGCCCCTTCGAGGGGCAGAGCCAGCACGGCCAGGCCCTGTCAGGGCTGGGGTCCTAAGGCCAGCAGCAGGGCGGCCAGGTCAGGGTGACCCCTCTGGGACAGAAGGGCAGTCCAGGAAAGGATGGGTTGAGCAGAGCTGCTCAGAGGAACGCAGGGCTCCAGAGGACTCCACTGCTGCTGGTAGCTCCTTTGTTCTGCAGATGGGGAAGTGGAAGGGCTTGGCCACTCTGCAGCCTGGTGACAGGACCCAGAAGCCAGAGCTCCCACCTGGCAGGTGGGCAGGGGGTGGTGAGAGGCCCAGGGTGGGGAGGCACCGCCGTGGGATCTGGCAGTGGGCTATTGGGCACGGGGCCTCCTGCCATAGGCCCTGAGTAGCATAGATGCTGGGGGAGCTGGTTGGGGGGGTATAGGGGTAGGGGGCACACCTCTAGGAAAGGGGCCCAGCTGGGAGAACCAGAGGAGACACCGTGCCTCAGGCCCCCCTTCCCAGGCAGAGGGGCCACCCCTAAGCCTAGCTCCCTTCCCTGAGTCCCCCCGACATGTGCTGACACTCAGCACCCCCAGACTGGGAGCTGACCCCAGGCAGTATCTCCTTCCCGGACCAGGACTCATGCTCTGCAGGGCGGCACTGCTCAGGCCAAGCCCAGCTGGGCAGGGATGCAAAGATGGAGCTCGGCCTTGCCCCACCTGCTCCCTGAGCTGGTGCTGGGCCAGATGCCCAGGTCACCTGGGAGTCCGGACCCCACAGCTGCCCATCTAGCACCTCCCCTCCAGCTCAGGGTTCCCTCAGGCCTGTTCCCAGGCATCCAGGGTGCTCTGGGAGGAAGGAGGCCCAGAGTCCAGGGCCAGGTGAGTGATCAGCTGTACCCTCCCTTGGGCAATACTATCTGCCTGGGCCTGGGTGACTGAGGAGGGACAGATGGCACAGCGGGCCCCCCTTCTCCTAGGAGCTGGGAGGCACCTTGTCAGGGGCAGGGAGGGCTTTGCCTGCGTCTGTCTTGCTCTCCCTCTGGAGGGTGGGCCAGAGGGAAAGGGGTCCAAGGAGCCCCCAGGGCAGAGGCTGAGTGAGGGGGGTGGGGCCTCTGCTCCTGTAGCTGATCACACAGGGGTGGGGCGGGGGGAGCCTGGTGCCCACAGGGAGGGCAGATGCCACCCACCTGTCCCCACTGCTGGGGCATGGGCAGCAGGCTCTGCCATCCCCATAGGTGGTAGGTAGGGAGGGTGGGCGAGCTGCCCAGGTTGGCCGCTGGATGAGGGAGGCACCAGAGTGGGAGATCGAGGGGGACCTAGGGCAGGGGAGGGTCTTAAAGAAGCTGTGGGACAGCAGGGCCCGAGGGAAGTGAGGCCTCAGCACCCAGAGCACGGCTCTCCCCGGACAGCAAGTCCGGGTCGTCACTTGGGAGCCTGAAGCCAGCAATGACCTAGCACCATCCTTGCTGCCCGGCAGGCTGGGGCTGCCTTGGTGGGGGCACAGCCAGCCAGGCCCCGGGGCAGTAGGACATTATTGCTATTTCGCAGAGAGTTTCCGTTCGTCTGGGCAGGGCCAGGGTGCCGGCCGGGCCGCCTCAGGTGTCCGCTGGGGGTGTCAGTTCACCACGGCTGGTTTCAGCAGCACGGAGCCCGGTGGGATGACCACCCAGCCAGGGGCCAGTGCCTCTGGGCTGCTGGCTGCCGAGCTGACGCCCGTGGACAGGTCCAGCACAGCACCTGGCAGCAGGGGGAGTCCGTCGGGGCTAGGCCGGGAGCAGCTGCTCTCCGTCCTTTCGAGGGGCGTCTTGCGGCCCTCCATGCTGAGGGCCCTGGCGGGCACCGGCCCACGCCCCTTCTCCCCCTCGGCCTTGCCGCCAGCGGAGCCAGCGAGGAGGGAGACCACAGGCAGGCCCAGTCCACCAGCCCCAAAGGGTGAGGGTAGCAGGGGGTTCTTGGCCAGATTGAGAGGCAGGACGGGGCCCATGCCCCCCCCACCTCCACCGCCCCCACCACTGCCACAGGCCAGGGCGCTGAGGTCCAGGGGACCAGGGGCCAGGGGCAGGGGTAGGCCCGGCAGGCCGGGGCCTCCAAAGAGGGCGGCAGGGTTGGGGATAATGATCTGGGCTCCACTGACATAGGGGCTGCTGTCAGGGGTGGGCAGTGGCGGTTTGGGGGGTGGGCGCAGCTGCAGGAGCTCTTGCTGCTCGTGGGACACGAAGTGACCGTGGGCCTTGATGTGCTTGCGCAGCGAGCTGGGGTCTGTGTAGCGCTTGTGGCAGCCGGGCATCTTGCAGTAGTAGGGCTTGTCCACGTAGTGGGTGCGAGTGTGCTTGAAGCGGTCACTGGAGTTGGAGTAGCGCTTGTTGCAGCCCTCGTAGGGGCAGACATAGGGCTTCTCACCTGCGGGGTCGTGCGGTGCCGCCGTGAGGGGCCTCTCCCCGTCCCAGGTGTCCCCTTGCATTCAGCATCCCCCAGACCAAGAGCCTCAGCCCCATGAGAGCACAGACTCTCATTCTTGGAGGGGGGTCTCCCCAGTACCTGGCAGGAGATCTGACCCCAGGCAGGGGCACCAGGACATGGCAGCTGAGAACCCACCCTTGTCAGCCCTGCTCTGCTACAGTGCTCTCCACGGCGGAACACAAGCTTGGAGACTGTCATCATGCCGGGCGCCCAGCATGGACCTGGCCACAAGGCATCTGCTTGAGTGCCAGCCACCCTGGCATTTGGCCCCTACGCAGCAAAAAGGCTCCAGATTCACCGAGCGTCTGCCACTGCGCTGGTCAGGGCAGGAGCCACATTTGGCCACTGAGCCTTTGACACGCGGCTCTCCAGATGGAGATGTGCTGTGAGGCTGAAACATGCACCAGATTGCGAAGACTTTGTATGACATGAAGAATTTCAATGTCTCATTGATTTGTTTTTAATATTGAAATAACATTCTGGATATATTGGGTTCACGGAACTATATGATTACAATTAATTTCACCTATTTCTTTTTGCTTTTTATGCGGTGACTAGGAAATTTAAAAGTAGGTCTGTGGCTCCATCGCCAGGGCTGCTCTGCTGTGGGCTCGGGGTGCGGTGAGAAGTGAAGCAGATGCAGCCTCTCTGCCCTCACAGAGGTGGCATTAGATGATCGTACAGACAGTGGCCATGCTCCAAGAGCACACGCTGGGATCTGACCCATAGGAAAGGCTTCTCTAGCAAGCAGCACTTGCAAAGGGACCACCAGCCACCAAGGTGTGCCCTTATCTCTGAGGCCCGGCCCTTCCTTAGAGTCCCCTGCCCCCAGGGGCCTGCCCAGCCGAGCTGCCCGGCGCCAGCCTCACCTGTGTGTGAGCGGTTGTGAATCTTCAGGTTCTCCAGGCGGGAGAAGCTCTTGTTGCAGGTGGGGCAGCGGTGCGGCTTCTCGTTGGTGTGCGTGCGGATGTGGATGAGCATCTTGTACCTGCTCCGGGGGAGGCGGAGGGGGCTCAGCTCGCTGGAGGCCCGAGCCTCAAGCTTCTCCCTCCTCCCCTTCTCCCCCACCTCACCTGGCGTTGAAGCCACGGCCGTGACGGGCACAGCCCTCCCAGTGGCAGCAGTAGCCCGCATCCTTCTCGGGCTTGACATGGTAGTCATTGACGTGGTCCACCAGGTCTTGCAGGAGCTCGAAGAGCTGGTTACACTGCGGGGCCAGGAAGGGTTCTGAGCCCATGTGGGGTGGCCGGCCTGCCCCAGACCCCACACCACCCTCCTGGCCCCCACTCACCTTGGCCCAGCGACACACCAGCTGCTTGGGCAGGGGCAGCTCTGGCGAGAGGCACTTGTCCTTAGGGGAGGTGAGGAAGGAGGAAGCAGGCAGGTGCAGAGCCCCCCTGGAGCCCAGGGGCAGGAAGAACTGGAAGGAGCTGGGGACGCCATCCAAGTAGCGAAGTGGCTGGAAGTCCTATGGGCAAGGGGACAGCTGGTTGGGGCCCTGCTGAGTCAGCAGGCCTGGCCCCCTCTGTCCGCTTCTGTAGTGGGCTGAACGGTGTCCCCCAAACAGACACATTCGAGTCCTGCACCACCCCCTGCCCCGCACCCGTGCATGTGACCTGATTTGGAAACAGGGTCTTTGCAGATGTAATGAAGTTAAAATGAGGTCATCCTGGATTAGGGTGGGCCCTAAACCAGTGACTGGTGTCTACGTAAGAGAAAGAGGGAGATGCGGACAGAAGGAAGAAGGCCGTGTGAAGACAGGCTGGGGTGACGCAGCTACCACACTAGGAATGCCAAGGACTGCCGGAAGCCACCGGAAGCTAGGACACAGGCAAGGAAGGACTCTTCAAGTCCCTAGAGCCTTTGAGGCAGCACGGCCCTGCCGCTACCTTGACTTCAGACCGTAGCTCCTGGAACTGCAAGCGAGTAACTTGTGTCTTGTTTTGAGCCACTCAGTTTGGAGGTGCATTGTCATGGCAGCCCCAGGAAACCAACAGCCCTCTCTCTGGAACCCCCTCCTTACCGGAGCAGCAGGCACTGGGGGCAGGTCTCCATTGCCCTGGCGCTCAGGGGACAGTGAGCTGCTGCCGTTGGGTGAGTCCAGCCCAGATGGTGGGGACAAGCTGAGGTCCACCAGAGGGGCTGTTGAAAAGCGTCCTTCCACCTTTTCAGGGAACTTGGGGTTCAGCAGGAAGCCTAAGGGAGAGGCACGGCTCAGGGAGTGCTGGCGCCACTCTGGGGCCCAGGTGTCCAAGGAGCACCTGTACAGCTGACGATAAGATGACATTGCCCGTCACGTTTGACCTCTACCACCATAGGAGCTCGGCCACTTGTAAGAGGGGAAGTGGGAAGTACCCACTTCACAGGTGGGAACAGCCTGGCATGCAGAGTGAGTAACCGAATAGGACCTGAACCCGGGGCCTCTGGCTCCCAGGCATACTGGCAGGTAGGGACTTTTCTAACTTTCCCCAGTTCCTTTCCTGCCTCAGTGCTCCCTTCTTTAAAATGAGAGGTTTGAGCTGGGCTGTTTCCAGAGCCTTCCAGCACTGGCATGTAATAAATCCAGTGTTCAGGGACCTCTTGGAAGCAGAGCAGGAAGGGTGAGCACCAAGCATCCCTCAAAAGCACTTGCTGGGCTGGGTCCCCAACCTACAGCGCTGGTTTACCCGCTGCACTGCCTCAAAGCCCAGGAGTTGAGATCATAGGACCTTTGCTACTCCTGGGGACCTCCCCCCCGCCCCCCGCCGCTGTACCAGCTAATTCACGTCCTCCCAGGGGCCTCAGCTTGAATTCCGGCGCTATGTGCCAGCTCACAGCTCCTCCCTCCAAAGCTACCCTGGCGAGGGGATGAACAGTGGTGGGGGCAGCACCGTGAGCCAAGCTGGGGGGGCTGCGGCTGCAGGCTGGCACAGACACACCTTGGGCACTCTTCCCATGGCCACTGCTCGAGCATGGCTCAGTCCCTTTGCCCTGCTTGGGGGCAGTACCTGAGGGCGGGGAGCCTGGAGAGCCAGGTGTGGGGCTGTCGTCCACTAGGCCGAGCTCCCTGTGCAGAGCACGGGGTCGGACCACACCCAGCGTCCTCTCCCTCTTCTCTCTCGCCACCCGGAGCTTGGTGATGCTCAGCTTCAAGTCAAGCGGTTCGTCCAAGGAGTGCATCGTGATGGGGCTGGAGGTGGCAGCAGGCAGTGGGGGGGCTGGTCTTCAGGCAGGAACCTGGGGAAGAACAGGAGCTGCGCTGTGACACTATGACCCCAGGCTCCTCCTTGGGCTGCACCCATTAAAGCCCACGGGCGCAGGGAGAGATGGTGTGAGGCTGTCTTCCTGGGTAGAGGGACCTCCAAGTGGCTGGTCAGCAGGTATCACGGAGAGAGCCAGCCGCCGACTCAGAGGGTCCACATCCACTGCTCCTGGATCTTTAGGGGGAGACGAAGCTCATGGTCTCCACTTTGCCATGAAACTGAGTTTTAGAGGCACGGCCTCAGGTCGTAGAGCTAGGAAGTGGCAGAGCCATCAGATTCAAGGCTGAAGGCCAGATCTCCCTGGAACTGGCAGCATTTCTGAGGGAGTGGGAAGCCACGCCCAGTTTGAGCCCGAAGACCCAAAACCAGGCCAGGGGAGGAAGGTGGCCGTTGGCATTCCGCACTGTGCCAGGCATGCACGTGCCTGGCAGGCAGCTCCAACCACCTCAAGGAAACCTGGCAAGCTGGAGGGACTGGGTGCAGGCAGGGGCCCCTCCGCCCTCCCAGGTGAAGCCTGCGAGAGAGGCTTCAGGAGCCACGGGGAGGCCGAGGGCTCGTAGCCACCACCAGGGGGCAGCTGGGGACTGTGGCCTGGCCAGGCCAGCTGGGGCAGGGCTGGTGGAGGGGTAGATCAGCTCTGTCTGGTGCTTAATAAAAACATATATATTAATTTTCGCTGGTGATGATATTCTTTTATTGTAAGTTCTCACGCTGTAATTTTCATCATTTTCTTAGAATTTCTCACTCGCGTAATTTTCTTCATATGCAAATGAACTCAGTATCCACTGACTCAAGAACACATCAGCTCTCCATTCTGAACCCCAGACTTCTTTGCAGAACAGCAGTCCTTCCACGAGCGGTGGACACACAACGGTGTTCCCTTGCGTTTGTTCATGGAGCTCGTCACACCTTTAAAGTCTGTCTGCTAAACAGGCCTCACTGTGAGACCTCTGCAGTTCACTGTATCCGCCGGGTCTTTACAGTTTAACACAAAAGGATGGACATAGCGGACGTAGCCACCACCTGGTCAGATGCTTCAGATGTTTCACCTGTGTGTGTCTCCTTGGGAGCTGGTGTGGCCCGTCAGGACGCGGAGCTGCCGGAAATGCTATCCATGGGGCAGGCAGGGAGGACAGTGCCAACATCCCTACTCTCTGGGCCAAGCCCCCAGCAGCTTCATCTAGTCTCCACTCAGTCCCCAGCCCCAGCCCACCTGCTTTCCCCACAAGCTCCTCGATGCTCTAGGCATGTGGGGAACAACACAGTCCCCTCCCTCACTGGGGATCCTCTAGTTCTAGGGACACGTCCCAAGATCCCACCTGCGCGTGGCTAACATGGGAGTCTCTGAGCACAGGGAGGCTGCCCACCTGCCCAGGGCTGGGCCACCAGAGCTGGGGCGATTGCACTTGGCCTTGGGACCCAGCTCTGATTCGTCCTGCTGGAGCTGCCAGATCTGTCTAAATATGCACCTCCCGCCCCCTCTGACCCCCGCAAGAGCCCTGCCAGCAGGTAGGTGGGTGACTGATAGTGATGGATGGTCCTGGACCCCGCCCACCGTTCCTCTGCCTGGGCAGGGAGCTGCCCTCTGCCTGACCACCCCCCCATTATGTCTGTCTATCTGTTTTTCTGCCTGTCCATCTACCTGTTTATTTTTAGACACAGGCCCAGTCTAACCTCCCTGAAGCTCCTCTGTGCTGGGAGCCTGGAAGGGGAGGAAGGAAGTAAATATTTATGCTGATTAAGAATTCAGGAGCCAGGAAGGGCTGGTGGCCTGGTCCCTTGGCTGGCCCAGGGCCACGGGCCTTCCCACAGCCTCTGTCCCCGCCCCCACCCCCGCCCTTCCGGAGAAGGGGACCACAGGGCAGGGAGGTTGGGGACTGAGAATTCCAGCTGACACAGATTCTCACTGGCAAGGCTGCCCAAGCAACATCCTTTGGCACCTGCCCCGCTGTCCCCCCAGGCCAGAGGGGAATGGGCAGAGCCAGGAGCCCTGGGTCACCTTGTTTTTGGAGCCCACAAGGGGCACTCCCTCCACCTAGAACTGTCTCCCAGGGTGGGGTTGGCCATGGCGCCCAAAGCAGGAGGAACTCCAACATCCCCCCTTAATCAGCAGGCCCAGTCCCCAGGGACACCCCACACAGACTTCCTGCCCCTGGGTTCATTGCAGTGGAAGCCCGTGCCCAGCCCGAGGCCCGCCTTGCCCTCCTGGGATGGAGGAAAGCACTGCCCCAAAAAGCCCACACCTCCCAGCACCCTGCAGCAGGCCATGCCCACCCCGGGGGGAAGTGGCCCGTAACCCACTCCTGTTCTGACCTTGGCCACCCTGTCCCCAGCCGGCAGCAGCCAGTCTGAGCTCTGCTCTGCTCTTTGTTCCAGGCTGGGTGAAGGGGGCAGCCAAGAGCCAGGTTCCTACTCTCCTGAAAGCCTGAGGCCCAGAAGCGGGACGAGCCAGCCTGGGCCCTGGGCCCCACCCTGCCAGCACTCCTGAGGCCAGCCCTGCCAGCCGCTGACTTAATACTGGCGCAAGGAAGGTGGACAGCGACCCTCCCAAGGGTGAGGCAGCGACTGCCTTGCAGAGGACAGAGGAGCTCAGCCAGGGGTGGCCCAAGGCCCTGTTTACTGCCTCTGGCAGTGGGGCAGTCCGGTGGGGGGGGGGTAGGGGGGTTACCTAGTGCACCTCACTGGGTGAGGGCGAGGTCAGGGTGGGGGCACAGCCTGCTGGCCCGCCCTCATCACCACCCTCTGAGCCTCATGGCAGATCCTCGTGGGCCTCAGATTCCCCGATGGTTAGAAGGCCATGTGCCTGGTGCCCCTGGCTCTTGCAGTGTGGAGGTGTCATCAGAGCTGAAGCGCTGCATGTCCCTGAGTGTGACACCCCCAGCCCAGGAGGGAGCCCGGCGCTCCTGCAGCTGCAAAAGGAACTAATTAGAGCAGATAGATGGGAGGAAGTGCGCACGGGGGCAGCCGCAGGACCACCAGGACCGTGGGGGCTGGGGTGACCGCGCATGGCCCTACCCCACACTGGCGGGGGTCACCCGCAGGGTGGGCTGGGCGGCCCCCCAGGCAGCCCAGCGAGACAATGGCTGCTATTGTACCCAGGCCCAGCAGTTGCCCCCAGCTGCAGCCCCAAGGCAATGCCTGCCCCAGCCCCCAGGTAGGCCAAGGAGGAGCCCAACCTCCATGCCCACCCTCCCGGCTGGAAGGCCCAGCATACTTGGAGAAACTGAAGCCCAGAAAAGGCACAGACTCCTCAGGGCCCGAGACTGATGTCCAGTTAACACGACCGTGCATCAGGCCTGTCTGTCCACGAGTTCCCAGAGTCCTCTACAACCCCTCTTGTGAGTAGCTGCTGTCATTTTCCGTCATACAGATGGGGACATTGAGGCTCAAGGTCACCAGGTTAATAGGGAGCTGGCACGGATCCTGCTCTGCATGAAGCTCCTCCTTCCCCGCTTGGGGGCGGGCGGCTGGCCCTGAGCCCGAGCCCGGAGGATGCCTGGGTGGACATGCAGTGGGTCAGGGGGCCGTGCATACCCACCCTGAGAACCATGCAGAGTCTCTCCTTGGCGGGCTCGATCCTGGCCGCACACAGCAGCGTGGGGTCAGATGAGCGAACACCAGTGGATCAGTGCTGTCAAGGGCAATGTGAAGGACACCCCTTATTCCTGGGGTAGTCTTGAAACTGCCCCTTTGGTAGCTGTGGCCCGGCCAGCCTAGCACTTGGGGACGAGGGCCCATAATGCACCTACAGAAGTCCATGTGGTCTGTTTATTGAATGGAAAGGAGAAGCAGGTCTCTAGCCTCCCCTGTACCGGTCAGCTAAGCCTGCTCTGTGAGTATCCCTCAGTCTGGTGATGAGGACCATCACTGAGGGCCAGAGGGAGAGGCACCTGCCCCAGGCCGAACAAGTGGGTGGCAAATCCAGAACTGGGAGCTTGGATGAGTATCATGACAGCACCCACGGCCAGCTGTGGAGTTTGGCAGCATGCCAGCACTGGGTAAGGCAGGTGCTATTTTGTCTCCACTTTACAGAGGCAAAAACTGAGGCTCAGGGGAGTTAAGTGACCTGTCCGGGGTCACACAGCTTATCAGTGGTAGAGCTGGCTTCAATCCCAGGTGAGTCCAGAGCCGTGTCCACCGTTAGCCCCCACTGTGCCCATGGACATGGGGAGGGGGGGCCCACAGAGGGGCTGGGAGCAGAGCCCAGGAGGGCAGCCTGGCAGCCGTGGGGGGGCACTGGAGGGGCCAGCTGGGGGTGGGGCCACCAGGAGACTTGGAAAGCTGAGGGCAGACTGGCTGCCAAAGCAAACGGCCCGCAGCCCCACATTCCTGGGAACTGGCTGCGGCTCCCTGCCCCGGCCAAGAGCTCCACCCTCCTGGGCCGCCCAGCAGCAGGGGTTGGAGGGCCGGACAGGGCCTGCTGGGGGCCCCAGACAGGCCTCATCCTCTCAGGGCCCCAAATGTGGGTCAGACTGTCGGGGTCTCCACTCGGCTCTGTTGCTTCCTGCCAATGTGGCCTGGGGCAAGTCAGCTTCCTGTCTCAGCCTCATCATCTTCATCTCTGAAATGGGATGAAGATAATAGTAACAGGACCCCGTGTCAAGTTCTGGGGAGAAATCAATGCAATGCTGTATATCCAATCACAGTGTTTGCCATTAGCATGTAGTATGTCATATTCAGCACCTAGAACAGTGCCCGGCGCATAGTAGGTGCTTAATAAAACTTGTTGAATGAACTGTGGCCATTGCTCAGTCCCCAGCCTTTGGCCCATCTACAGCTGAGGTCAGTGGAGCAGGGACTGGCCCTCCCCTCTATACCCACAGACACTCCAGTCTCATCCTGAACTGGAGAGCCTGCCCACCAGGGTACAACCCTGTGACTCCCAGAGGGCCTCAGGCCTCTGCCAGCCCATGGACCATGCTGGCCCTAGCCACCTTCCAGAGTCCGACTGCACCAAAGAAAGGGCACTGGGAGGTCTGGGAGAGGCTGGATCAGCCTGGAAGGAGCAGGCGGCAGAGAGGCCTCCTCCTAGGACAGGGGGAGGGCTCACCCTGAGCCCTGGCCCGGCAGGTCCCCGCAGGGGCAGGGGCAGGCAGCACTTCCTGCGAGAGCGTGGAGCCTCTGGCTCAGCAGGCAGCCCCCCCCCGCCCCCCTCCCTAGAGATGTGCTCCGCCAGCACCCCCAGGTCCCCTGGGGGACCCTGCCTGGGTGGGAACGCACGGGCCCCTTGAACTCTCTGCTCTCTGCTATGAAGGCTTTGGCAAAGCCTCCAGCTGAGTAGCACCTGAGGATGGGGTATGCCAGGAACCCCGGCTTTGGCGTGTTTATAGAGTAAGACCCAGAGTCAGGCTACCTGGTTCCAGTCCCCTGTGCCACCCCTGGCTGCAGGCGCTTAGACAGGTCCCTGAGCCTTGGTTTCCCCCTCGGTAACACAGGCACCACGATCAGGGCACCCTGCAGGGAAAGCCTTGGCCCGGTGCCTGCCACAAAGAAGGTGCCAGCAACTGGTAGCCCTGAAGATTCTTTTTTCCAGCCCCAGCCTGGGGGTGCCCAGCAGTAAGTCAGGCCTGCCAAGGCCATGAAGATAGTTCAGGCAGAGCTGAGGCGGGAGGCACGCTGCTGGCTCCACCATACCCCTCACCAGATGCACCTCCTTTTCCGACACCAGCAGGGAGGCTGACACGGTGCTCGGGGGCCCTGGCACACATGTGCACACGAACACAGATGGCCACGGTGGTCCAGCTACAGGGCCAGCGTGGCACAGAGCCCTCCCGGTGCTGGTGGCTCTGGGCCCCCATTGCAGAGGCCCCCACCCCTGCCACCTGCAGCACCTTTGCACAACTATGTCTGGTATTTTCCTGTCTGCCCAGCTTGGGGGTGCGTGGGGCTAGCACTGCCTGCACCTGGGCCTCTGCCAGGGGCGAGCTGCCCAGCAGCCCCACACCTGCCCACCCACCAGGCGGGGTGGGCCCAGGCCACCCAAATCCCTCGGAGAGGCTGACACGGGGGAGCCAGACAGGGACACACACCCAGCAAGGCCAGGGCCCAGGCAGCCCAGGACCTGCCAGGCAGCACTGCCATCCTTAGTGGGCGGGCAGGGCTAGGCACGCCACCAGGGCTCTCTCTGGGGCCAGCAAAGGCCGTGGCCGGTATCCTATAGAATGTGGATGGGCACCCGCAGCATCCCCAGACACACAGGCACGCACACATCACATCTATGCACAAAATGGCCCACGCAGGACACGAAGGTCACCCCTTGCTTTAGTGTCAGGGTCCAAGACTCAGCTCATGGGGAGACAGCAGGTATGAGGCCCAGCCCCTTCCCAACCCAAGCCTGGCTGCAGGCAGACCCCAAGACTTCCTGAGTTCCCAGGATGCCTGTGGCCCACCCCTCCCACTGCCCTGGGGCAGGCACCTGCCAGCTCTCAGAGCAGGAGGCGGGCAGGGCGGGCTCTGGACTTTGGCCCGTCCGTTCTACTTCACTCTTCCAGCCATGCGGTCCCACACCAGGCCCTCTGCAGCTCTAGGGGGCCATGGAGGAGTCACCTGGAACAGGGCCTGAGGGCACCCAGCCCACGGTGGGGTGGGGGAACGGGCAGGGAAGGAACAGTGTGGGTGTGGCTGCTGCTGCCAGGGGTCCAGGGGCAGATCCGAATCAGCCACATGGACATGGGGTCCATGAAACGGGCTCGGGACCCAGTCTGCATGCCTCCGCACGCCACCCTGCTCGTCCTGAGGCCGCACAGGAGGTGCTATTCTCTCAACTCCACGCAGCTTGGGTTCACCCCCAGACTCCAAAGCCAGCTCTGGGCGTGATGCTGCGGAGGCCCTGAGGTGTGGCCCCCACTGATACACAGTAAACCCACCTGTCACTGACCAGGGAGGCTCGGCTGGAACCTGGAGGGCACTGGGGAGCCATAGAGTGCTCTCCACAGAAAAGTGTAGTCTGCTCTTTCAGCCAGAGCTTCCCGTCCCTGCAGCCCCCAGCTCCCAGCTCCCTTTCTCAAGATTCCCTGCCTCAGAGGCCTGATATGCACCTCTCAGGTCCTGGCTCATGTGTCACACCTTCCACGCCCCCTACTCTCTATTGATGCCGTTCCCCCCTGCTCCCTCTTCCAGCAAGTCTTCCCTGATTCACCCTCTGCGGCCTCAGCCCCCTGCAGCTGTATGCGGGCTGTTCTTCCAGGTGCCTGAGAGCCCCTGAGCAAGGATCTCCCTCTGCTCCCCGCTGCTGGGCCAGCTGTGGCCCTGTGCTGCCATCTCACTTGCCCTGGGTCCACGTCCTCACCCATGCACCACAAACACTACATACGGTGTCACCAGCTCTGAAGCATGCTCTGCGTGCCTGGCCCTGAGCACGGTGTCGTGAGCACAGCCTCCTAACCTTTGGCCCCAGCATTCTCCCCTGCCAAGAAGGGGGACCTGCAGTGGGCAGGGGTATGCCTGGGGCCTGGGCAGCCCCAAGCCCACAGCGGTGTTGAAGAGAAGGCCTCACCCCAGACCACTGCCCCAGTTCCCACGGCGCCAGCACCAAGCCCACTTCCTCCACCGCAGAGCACTGGCGGTGATGCAGTCCCTGGGATCCGGCAGAACCAGGCCTGACCTGACTTATGTGGGATGAGGCCCTGGGCATGGGGTCCCCATCCATGAAAGAAGGGGGCAGAACTGGAGCTCCAACACCCAAACCATCCCCCTTGCGCAGCCTGGTGGCAGCTGCCCCACGTGAATGTCCACTGAGTTAATGAATGGATGAGGCCATTTGCTGTGCCCACCTCCCTTGTGAGGTGGGGAGGTATGGGGGGCTTCACAGCCACAGAGGGAAGAGATTTGCCCAAGGTCAAGAGTAGAGGCAGGGCCTGGTCCTCTGACACAGAGGCCTCTTCCTCCCCATCCCAGGCAAGGGACCCAGGGACAGACCTGGACCAGGGCGGAGTGGCCAATCTGGGTCACCCTGAGCAGCTGAGACAACTGGAGGGCCACTCCCACCCGGCCCTGGCCCTGAGCCCCAGAACAGCCGGGCAAGGCCAGGCTCAGCAGGGCACCCACACACACCCCAGACTCCACCCCACACCCTTCTTCCGGCCACCCCTGCCCTCCCCTGCTCGCCCACTCCAGGCCATAGAGCAAGTCCAGAAGCCGGGGCAGCCTCCAAAGCCATCGCTGTCCTGCTTCCAAAGGGAAAACACCCACTGGGCAATGCCTGCCAGGCCTGGCCTGCTCTGGGCCCTTGGGGCCCAGGGTCCATAGGTCCAAGCAGGGTGACCACTAGGTGTCCAGGCGGGTGCTGGGCGCATGGCCTAGAGGAGGGTGGGGCTGGCAGGCAGCCTGCCAGCAGCATGGAGTGGGGGGACTTCAGATCGGGGAGGACATCACAGCTGGGGTCAGTCTGCCTGCAGTGTGGGGGTGGGCACTGGGACCACTGGACGGAGGAGGGAGAGGCCCAGGGGAGAACTGGGAAGCAGGCTGGGACTTGCCAGCCAGACCCAGGTGGACCACAGGGGAAGGGAGAGAAGCTCACTCCAGACACATCTGCTGGCGTCACGCCCTTACTGTGGTGGGGGAGTGGAGCTGGGGGACCCTCGGGCTGAACTGACATTTCAGGGCCAGGGCCAGACAGCTCTAGACTCTGGTTCCCCTCTGTCCCTCCCTGACCGACTGACCTCAGACCAAGCCCCCAAATCCCTCAGAGCTGTTTCCCCCAGCAGCCTCTGTGGCTCCTTACTCCCAGGGGCTGGCAATGCCCTGGCTCTGAGACCCTCTGGCGGGTAGCGCTGTTTCCGGAGACTCCCAGCTGTGGGCTGACTCAGTCGACTCGGCTCGCTGTCCCCTGGGGCCTCTGTCGGCCTCCCACTGCCCTTGGCTGTGACTGGTAGAGGGAGCTGGGTCTGAATCCCCTCCCCCACAGCCATCTGCCAAGGCTGGGGGACACCTGCATACGTGGGACACAATCTAGGGTGGGCACTACCTGGCCACTCGGGCAGCTAAGACAAAGGGCTCCACCGCCCCACCAGGGGTCCCACCCAACTGCAATCACTTCCCACCTCCGTGCCCCCAGGGCCCTCTGAGCCTGGCTACCAGCTAAGCAGAGCCCTCCATGCCCTCAGGGATGGGGGCACGGGGCATGGACGCCTGGGGCTTTGGTGCTGCTTTCCTCCAGGAAGCCTGGAGGGAAGCAGCCCAGCCAGGGGGGCAGGAGAAGGCCCCCCCACCCCGGCTAAGGTGGAGCCAGGAGGGAAACCTGGGCCTATTCCAGACCTCGTACCCCCTCGTACCCTCGTACCCTGCCCAGCAGCAGGTCCGTTCCTGGGATCAAAGCAGTGGCCCCAACCCCAGCCCATCAGCAAAGCAACATGCTTGTAGAAAATGCTGAGTCTCGGCCACGCCTGACTTAGAATTCACCAGGGTGGGGCCCCGGCAGCCACCTCAGAAACACTGGGCAGCAGATGTGTCCCAAGAGCCTTGCTAGGGCTGCGGTCCCCCACACACACCCAGGGCTGGCAGCAGGCTTAGGCAGGGTGAGTGGTCTCCCCACCCCCCGCCCGGGTGTTCTCAGGGAGGTAAAGCCCTAGACACACGTCGGGCCTTGGCCCATCTCTGTGGACCCTTCACGGCCTGGGAAGGAGGGCAGCTGGGCAGATGGTGGACATCCACCTCCTTCTGGCTGGTCCCAGACACTCTGTCCCCAGGTGGGAGAGGGTCCTTCATTGCTCAGCACACAGCCCTGCTGGCCAGGGACGCCTGCCACCCCTGAGAAGGGCGCTTATCTGGGTGAAGAAGGACCACCCAGTACCTCCAGGGTCCCCGCTGGCCTCGGTCATCTGGTGTGAAATAGAAAATAACAATCATGACCCTGAGGAGAGGAAGGGATTCCGGGGAGGCTTTTCTCTGCAGCCTCCGAAAAGGCAGCCCCTCCTTCCCCCATTCCCCCAGCCCCAGCCCAGGGCCTCTTCTCTGGAATCTGAATTCCCCACTTGGGTGACGACCTCCTGGGCCTCCCCTGGGACCAGAAACCTGTGTCTGGGGCTGGAGGGTGGCCAGGAGCAGGGGTCCTGCGACCCAGTGAGCCTCCCCCAGAGCCCTGACCCTAGCCCCAACATCTGGTCCCCGTCGCAGCTGTAGCCACCCTCCCTAATCCAGGGATTGCCCCGAACTCTGCGCAGCACCAGCCCTCAACCCGCTCTTCCAAGAGGGAAATTCGGATTCCTGGCAGTGGCATGGGGTGGATGGAAATGCACATGGGAAAATGTCGTCAGGAAAACACATTCTTCCTTCTATACCACAGCTCAGACCCTGGGAGGATTAGGTGTCGAGAAAACACTCCCGCCGCCCTGGAGCCAAGGCTGGGGGAGGGGTGGGAGGCGAAGGGGAGAGGTGGGTCCAGGACTCTCTCCAGGCCCCAGGAGGGGCCCTGGCAGACCTTGTCTTCCAGTGGCCACTAGGCCCTCTGGGCCCCCACATGGACTCTGAGAGAGGAGCCCAGGCAGGAGAAGAAATCACCGTGGCTGCCCATTCGCAGCTGGGCTTTTTAGAAACAAAAGCTTTGGGGGACGCGGTTCACACAATTGTTTAGAATGAGGTTTTGGGATGTCTGTGGCATCCAGTTATTCATACTAGCTCCACCCACGGATAATTGAGAGTTGGCTTTTGTTGGACTTACACCTTCCTCCCACCCTTCCACCCCCCCAACACCCCCCCCTTACCCAGTCTTCTCTGGACGCTGGAGCTCAGGAAGTTCACCTTGTCTGACCCTTTGGTTTTCTAGATGAGGAAACTGAGGCCCAGAAATGGAAGGAACCTGGCCCAAGGACCCCTGGAAGTTGGTGGTAGAGCCAAGACTCGAATTCAGAACATCAGACTGCCAAGCTAGGGGCTTTTCCCATTCACCCTCAAGGCTATGGTCTGGCTCCAGCCAATCCCCAAAGCCACTGACCCCAAAAGCAGTGGTGCCTGGAAGTGGGGTGGCTCACTGGCTTCCCAGGGCACCCCTCCCCATTGTTGAGGCCGGGACTGGCAGGTGTCTCCATGTAGAGAGCTAAGAACAAGGAGAGACCCCCACACACCAGGGGACCTGGGCCAGGGTCACTCAGGGGCCAAGGAGCCCCAGCTGGAGGGATTTAACACCAAAGGTCAAAAGTCACAGACAGGGCAGGGCGGGCAGGCACAGAGGGTCAGAGGGTCAGCGCTAATGGCAGCTCTGGAAAGGAAGGGGAGGAGAAAAGGCTAAGAAAAACAGGGCTGCTTCCAAGGGGTCCCCACTCCCTAAAAAATATGCCTCCAACCTTCTGGCACTGCCTCTTTGGCTGGCTGCAGACAGGGCCCAGTTGAGCTGGAGGTGGGTTGTGAAAATGGGCTGGAGCCAAGCAAGGGGTGACCCGGGAGAGGCCCCCCCCAGGTGCAGCCCCTCCCCCAGCACAGGCCAGGCCAGCTGGGAGGCCCAGTCTGCGCCCAGGGGAGGAGAAGCAGAGGGGAAGGTCACCAGGGAGGGATGTGTGGGCTCTGCTGGGACAGCTGTGGTGCCGTGGCACCAGAGTGGGGCTTGGGGAGGGTGCCTGGGGGACACACCCAAGGGGCCATTTCCCCTGCCCTGAGCCTGGGGGCTGCAGAAGGCCCCGGAGAGCAGAGCCTGTCTGGGCTGTCTTCCCCAGCCGCAGCTCAGCCCCACCTTCCCTCCAGGATGCCAGGACACACAGGATGGTGGCCTGCTATCACGGTGCCAACCCCCAAGGACCGTGGCTCAGGCCCTGTCCCTGGCTCAGAACAAGCCCAGGCCTTGGCCAGGTCCTGGCTGGCCTGGCTGCCCCCTCGGTGTCAAGCGCTCCCTCCAGAGCCAAGATCCTGTGATGGCTGGGGGCCCAGGGCTCCTCCCAGAGTCCCTTCCAGCTTCCCAGGCCCCAGGGCAGGGCCAAGCAGCTCCCTGAAATCACTGCTTCCCGGCCACCCTCTGGCCAGGCTGGGCAGGCCCTCCTGGACAGGCAGACAGGCAGCAGGCTGCCCTGCTGTGGCCCGAGTACCCTGCTGGGCAGGGCAGTGTGCCAAGGCCTCCAGGTGCCAGCCTGGATCGCAGCCCCATTCCAGGGGGCCAGGAGGAGAGCAGGCGCAGCTTCTCCCTCCCTCGGGATGCACCTGCCTCCCCTCCTCCGCCCCCTCCAGACCGCCTCGGGCGAGTTTGAACACTCCTGCCATCTCCGCCCCGCCAGGCCCCTCGCCTTCTTCCACCCAGGCGGCAGGGGAGGAATAAGTGCCGGAGGAGACTCCAGCTCCCTGTCCCGACCCCCGGGGACGCCTCCTCCCGAGGCCGAAGGAAGGGCCGGGTTTGGTAGGGACGGCAGGAGGGAGGCTTTCCGGGACAAGGGAGGAGGCACCTTTCAAACCCTTTCTAGAAACAGCCCGGCGTGGCCGTGACGCGGGGCGGCTGCCCCAGACAACTTCGTGCCCAGGCTCCCAGCGCCCCCTCCCACGTCGCCGCGCGCCCCCACCGCGGCCGCCCAACTTCCCTGCTGAAGTTTGCGCCCGCCCGGGCCCAGCCCCGGCTCGGCCCGGCCTCCGGACGGAGGGAGGGAAGCGGGGAGAAAAAAGACCGAGAAATCCAGGGCCGGGGCCGGAGAGCCGGCGAGGGAGGGAGCGCGCGAGCCAGCGAGCGAGCGAACCCAGGGGCCTTGGCGAGGGCTCACAATGGCCCGGGGCGCGGACGCGGGAGGGGGAGGCGACCCTCGGGACCTGCAGCCCCCGCGCGACTGGCGGGCCCCCAGCCCGGGCCCGGTCCCCAAGGCACGACGCCCGGGGGGTTCCTACCTCGGCGGCGGGGGCGGTCGGGCTCCGGGCTGCAGGCTTCGGCGGTCGGGGGGCGGCGGGGGCACCAGCGGGGGAGAGGGCCGGGGCGGGCGGGGGCCGGGGCGCGAGGCTCACGGGGCGCGGGCTCCCCTGGCACGGCCGCCCGGCACCCGGCCGCTCCGCCACATCTGCAGCTCGGGCAAGGAAGGTGGCCGCGGCGGCCGGGCCGTGCGGGGATGTCTTAGGGAGGAGGGTGGGCGGGAGGAGGGAGGAGGCAGGCGGCGGGAGGAGGGACCGGCGGGCGCGGAGGAGGGCGAGGAGGAGGGGCGCGGGGGGCGGCCTCCCTCCCTGCCTCCCTCGCCCGCTCCCGCCCTCCCAGCAAACCCCTCTAGCCGCCGCGGCCCCAAGCCCCGGGCGCCAGCTGCCAGGCGGGGCGTGCGCGTCTGGGGGAGGGGGCGGCGGGGCCGCGCTGGGCGGAGGGAGGAGGAAGGGAGGGCGGCGCGGCCGCGGGGAGCGGGCACCGGGAGGGAGGGAGCAGGGAGGGGGCGCCCAGCCGCCGCCGACCGCGCGCGTCCTCATCGCTCCCCCGCGGCCCCGCCCCCGGCCCGAGGGCAGCGCTAGGACATGGCCTGGAGGTGGCCTGGGGGGGCTGGGGGTAGCCCTACATGTACCGCCCTCGGGGAAGCCCGGGGAGGGGGGCCGGGCCTGCGGGCCCAGAGGAAAAGCCCCAAGGCCTGGGAAGATGGAGGAGGTCGCGGCGGCCGAAGGGGCGGGGACCCCTCGCCTCCCCCTGCGGGGTCACCTTGACCAGGCCCCCCGCGGCCCCGGGCTGCGGAGAGGGCGGCAGGAATGCTCTCCGCAGGCCCTGATTTCCCCGCCCAGCCCTGTTCCAGGAACGCGCGGGCAGCGCCCGGCGGGCAGAGCTCCGGGTCCCGATTCCGGGCGGCGCAAACCAGGGTTCGAGGCCCGTCTGACTGGCCCCTCGCGCCAGACGGCGGGCTGGTCCCCGCCTTGTCCTTGGTCTCAGTTTCCCTCAGTATCAAATAAAGACGAGGACTGATCCCGAGCAATCCGGGGGTCCACTCAGCCCCTATCTTGATCCCAGCAGTTGGGACAATCTGCGTCCGGTAGCCTGAGCACCGCGGGGGTTCTCGATCCCGCCTGGACCCTCAGCGCCCCGCGGTGCCCGCGGTCCGTAAGTGCAATGAGTGGGGACGAGCGAATGAGAGAGCCCCGCACCCCGCTAAGTTGGTTTCTACTTCCTCACGTGGAACCACAGACTCAAGTTCTTCAGTGTGTTTTATTTGAGCTAATCCTGAACCCCCGCCCAGTTATCTTCTTGCTCTCGTGCTGTACAGTGGCAAATCCGTGTTCAAAAGCAGCCCGCCTTACACGGTTGTGGTGGCGCGCGCCTGTAGTCCCAGCTACTCGGGAGACCGAGGCAGGAGGATCGCTGGAGCCCAGGAGTCTGAGGTTGCCGTGAGCTAGGCTGATGCCACTGCACTCTAGCTTGCGCGACAGAGCGAGACCCCGTCCTCAAAATGAAAAAAAAAAGCAAAAAACCCCAGTTCTCCTGCTTTTGGCCGACCCTGCGCTTCGCTATTGGCCTTGAGGAGCCAGGAGAGGGAAAAGGCATTTTAGAATCGGTGTCTCCTTGAGGTGAGGCATCTGACTCTGTGATTCCGCCTTCATTCCTGCTGTTGATGCCGCGGTCCCCATGCCCCCACAAAGCCTGAAGGGCGTGGGTCTTATTTACAAGGCACCCCTAGTGCATAGCACAGCGCTTGGCACACAGTAGGTGTTCATAAGCTGTTAGCTGGACACACAATAGATACTCATTATATTTTGAATAAAATGAGTGAATGGGCAAGCACATAGTAGGTGCTCATGACATTGTGGGCGAATGGACAGGCACATAGTAGGTGCTCATAACCTATTATGTGGACACGGATGCTCATTATGTGTTTATCTAACGGACAGATACTAGGTGCTCATGACCTATTGCGTAAATGAGCACATAGTAGGTGCTCATGACCTGTTGGTTGATACAAGAAAGGGATTTAGGAAGGCCCGTTTGCCTAGAGGAAAGGCCAGAGAGGCAGTGGTTTGAAGGTGACCTCCCCACAGTCCGCCTCCATCCCACCCCAGTCTCCCGACTGTGGATAACGTGCAGCGTGGCCGAGTTAAACATTAGCCGGCAGATGGGCCCCGGGGGAAGACCAGCTTCGGGACCTAGCGCTTCCAGGAGGGGGCTGTTAAGGGCCGACTCTCCGGTCCGCGGTCAAGCGCGTGTCCCGAGGGTCCCAGGCTAAGGGCCGCAGAGCGCCCCCTCCCGGCGCCAGGAATCGCTGCGACTGGGCCAGGAGCGCAGCCCTGCAGCCGACCGTCTGTCTCATAGTCAGATCCCAGCCAGGCAGAGCTGCAGCCCTGGGGAATCCAGGTGTGTAGGAAAAGGTGCACAGAGGCTAATTTAAATCTGTTAGCAAAAATGTTTATCGAGTGCCTGCGAGGGTGTTTTTTGTTTGGTTGGTTGGTTGTGGGTTTTTATTTTGTTTTTAGGCTCTAATCCAATATGAAGCTTGCAGGAGATAGACCTCAATCAAGTGACCAGAGAAATCAGACGACCCCTGTGTCATGAGGGAGCCTGGACCATGAGGAACTTCACCCTCAAGGGTCTTTCTCAGAGATTGTTTTTCTGCATGTGCTCCCAGGAAGAACTCTGACCCGGGATCCCCACCCCTTCAGCGTTCCCAGATTTGGATGGCAAATAACACTATGTCCTTTCCAAGGCTGTTGTGAAGATGAAATGAGGTACGCTCTCAGTACATGTTAGCATTCACTGCTAGGTGTCAAGCCTGGCCCAGCTGGTGTCTGTTATGCTGCCAGTAAACCCCTAAACTTGGCTATTTGGCTTCTGCAAAACCAACAAGAGGGAAGAAAGAACTCTGTAATCTTGGTGGGGCTCACCCAACCAGAAACCCCAAATTCTCAGCCAGACCAGTTCTTTCCCTCTAGCAGACATTTTATTATATTCACAGCAACCCTGAGGATGGGTCCTATTATGTTTCCCATTTTACAGAGGAGGAAACTGAGGCACAGAGAAATTCACTAATATGGCCAAGGTTTTATAAACTAGTAAGAGACATAGTCCAGACTGTAGTCTCCTACCATTGGTCTGCGGTCTGATTCCCAAGCATGTGCTCTAACCCACTCCCTCCCTGGGACATCAGATAGCTGGCAAGGTGGGGGTGGGGACATCCAAGAAGGCCAGGCTCTGAGCTGTTTTCTCTGGCTTCTGCTTTTCCAGGACAGGAGGCAGCACCTGCTGTAACAGCCAATCCAGGCCCAGGTTCCTCCTTTTAATGAGAGGTGGGCAGGGAGGGATGCCCCCTCATCGCCATCATGCTGGACTTCCTCTGGAGAGAGGATGGTTTCCCCTATTATACTGTAAGTTCCCCAAGTAATAGGACACTGGGACATTGTCTGCTTTGTCACTCCCCCTGCAGGATCTTGCACAGGGCCTGGCATATAGTAAATGCTTTCTGAATATTGCTGATTGATATAGTTTGAGGGCAGAACTTGCTTCCCTAATCCTTCACCAGTAAACATTAATTGAATATCATCTAGGTTCCTGTTCATTCACTAGATGCTTATTAAGCTCTCCGATGTGTTCATTCAACAACACTTATGGACAGTCTACTGTGTGCACTGGGCTAGGCAACCCCACCCATGCCTTCAAGGAGATCTCTTGGTCTAGTGGGGACACCTCATCTGTCAGCACCTAGAGGGGACATAACTCACTCATTCACGAACATGCACCTGCCCACTGCAAGGAGGGTGTCCTGCACAAGGTAGCAGCTTAGTAAATGGCTCTTTAATTAACGCACAATGCTAGGTCCAGTAGGCTATCAGCGGTATAGGCACCGTTCCTATCTTTTCAGAATCTAAGTTGAGAGTAAGTAATACCAGACACCATAAAGAAGTGAGCCTTGAGACCTACATTGCAGGTGTAGGAGAGATGATAGGAACCAGGATGGATAAATAGCGGCAGGTGCTGAACTCTGGCCCTTGACCTAGGCCAAGCCCTGTGACCTCTCTGGTTTTTTTTTTTTTTTTTTGAGTCAGTCTCAATTTGTTGCCCTGAGTAGAGTGCTGTGGCATCAGCCTAACTCACAGCAACCTCAAATTTCTGGGCTCAAATGATCCTCCTTCCTCAGCCTCCCGAGTACCTGGTGCTACAGGCGTGTGCCAGACGCCCAGCCAATTTTTCTATTTTTAGTAGACTGGGGCTCACTCTTGCTCAAGCTGGTGTCAAACTCCTGAGCTCATGCAATCCTCCCGCCTCGGCCTTCTAGAGTGCTAGGATTACAGGCATGAGCCACGGCACCTGGCCCCTTTGACCTCTCTGAAACTCAGTTTCCCCATCTGTTATATGGCAATCCTTAGGGTGCCTGTCACCATGGGGTTGTGTGAGGCTGAGTGCAGAGCACACAAAAAGGACTTCCACCAGCACCTGGAGAAAGGGCACAATAAATGGTAGCTATTATTATTATTATTTTTTTTTTTTGAGACAGAGTCTCACTTTGTTGCCCTGGCTAGAGTGAGTGCCGTGGCGTTAGCCTAGCTCACGGCAACTTCAGACTCCTGGGCTCAAGCAATCCTACTGCCTCAGCCTCCCAAGTAGCTGGGACTACAGGCATGCGCCACCATGCCCGGCTAATTTTTTCTATATATTTTTAGCTGTCCAATTAATTTCTTACTATTTTTGGTGGAGACGGAGTCTCACTCTTGCTCAGGCTGGTCTCGAACTCCTGAGCTCAAACAATCCGCCCACCTCGGCCTCCCAGAGTGCTAGGTTTATAGGCGTGAGCCACTGCGCCCAGCCTATATCAACTCTTGATGCATTTTATCAGGACAGAATCTCATGAATCAAGGAACATCGGTATTATTAATATTTTGACATGAAAGTTTTTTCCTGTTTTGTGTTTTTAGATAACTAGTTCATTGATCATGGTCTAATCCAAATCAAGCTTTTATCTTTGAGTAATGAGAGATAACATTTATTAATCATGGTGTAGGGCTGGGCACGGTGGCTCATGCCTGTAATCCCAGCATTTTAGGAGGCCAGGGTAGGAGGATTGCTTGATTGTAGGAATTCGAGACCAGCTTGAGCAACAAAATGACATCCTGGCTGTACAAAAAATTTTTAAAAAAAAGTTGGGCATGGTAGTACATGCCAATGAGTACAGCTCATTAGAAGACTGAGAGGGCAGAATCACTTCAGCCCCAGAGTTCGAGATTGCAGTGAGCTATAGTTAGGCCGCTGCATTCCAGCCTTGGTGACAGAGTGAGACCCTGTGCCTAAAAATGAATGAATCAGTCAGTCAGTCACTGCGTGCCAGCACTAAGTGCTTTATGTGTTTTTTCATTTAACTTTTGCAATAACCCTTTAAGGTAGTTATCTAATAAAGTAGTTACTACAGTATTTAAGTAACAGCCGAATACAGCTGATAAATGAAGGAGACAGGATTTCAACCCGTTTAGTTTAACTGCAGAACTTTTAACTTCTATACCATACTTAACTGTTTAATGGGAATCACATTAAAATTCTGTTATGGGAGCAGGGGTTTTATCTGTCTAGAATCTTTTTTCCTTAGAAGATGAGGATTATAGATTTATTTCCCCCTTCTGAATCACTGGGAATTTATCTTGGTACCATTGAACTCTGCAATGTTGGAGAGAATTTACTGTTTACAACCGGGAGAATTCCATGGATGCTCTTGTTAGATGATACCTTATTCTTTGACCATATATTAACCCAAAGACATTGACATTTCATTGTTTTTAAAGTTGTCTTCTCTTTGTACTGCAGGCAGATAAGTTGCTATCACAGGATTTTGTGCAGATAATGGAGGATATTATTCTCACGCTACCTAAAAACAGGCAGATTTTACTATATTCTGCTACTTTCCCTCTTAGTGTACAGAAGTTCATGGTGAGTAAAAATCTGTACTTGGAATTAATACTATCCAGTTGCCTATAAGTATGCTTTTATCTATAATTACCTCTTATTATCAGTGAGTCTATTTTATTCTAATTATTTATAAAGTTTTTGGCTTTTTCTTCAGCTGACCAAGCAAGATTTGTTGTCAGTAAATTAACTGTTTTTTAAAAACTGTAATATAGCAATATGATTAAATTCCTCATTTTTCACTTAGATTTTGGTGTCAGAATGACATAGCCATTGATGCATAGGTAAATTGATTATAGCATCATACTGTGTGCAAAATACAGGTTGAGTATCCCTAATCTGAAATCAGAAATGCTCCCGCATTCGAAACTTTAGTGCACCAACATCATGCTCAAAAGAAATGTTCAAGGGAGCAAATATAATGAATGCAAATATTCCAAAACCTGAAAGACTTCTGGTCCCAAGCATTTTGGATAAGGGATACTCAGCCTGTAGTAGTAAATTATTAATAGCTGCATTTTTTAATCTGAAACATTAGGGTAATTGATTTCTACCATGACAGATCATATATTTTGTTTTGAAGAGAGAGACTTCTCTTATAAGCAAGTGTTTTGTCAGACAGAAATGTGTAGGATATATTTTGAGTTTAAGAAATAAAATACTGCTTTCATGTAAGTATGAGATTCTATTCTTTTTTCTCAGAATTCCCATTTGCAGAAACCCTATGAGATTAACCTGATGGAGGAACTAACTCTGAAGGGAGTAACCCAGTACTACGCATATGTAACTGAGCGCCAAAAAGTACACTGCCTCAACACACTTTTCTCCAGGGTAAGTAGTAGTAGGCTTCCGCTGCTAAATATTGTCCATCACTTAATCCCAGTAAAACAGACAATTTCATCAATTTCCACACCATTTTCACTATAGAAAAAAAGAAATTCTTATTGTTTCCTAAAAAGCAGTTTTAGTTGTTGATCTGAAGTTAATATCATGTAATTGACAAGTAACAAACACTTCTAACTTTTTCTGAAATACTTTGACCTTAATTACAGTTGATCCTCCTTATTCACATATTCTGTATTTGTGAATTTGCCTAGTCACTAGAATTTATTTGTAATCCAGAAATCAATACTCCAGGTACTTGCACAGCCATTTGTGGACATTTGAAGTGTGTTAAAGAATTTGAGTCACCTGATGTGCACATTTCCCAGTTGAGATCGAAGAACGTAGCATTCTGCTTTGTTGTTTTAGCTCTCATACTGTGAACAAGTGTCCTTTTCAGTCCGTGCCATGTTTTTCAAGTTTGTGTGCTTTTTGTTGATGATTTCACTGTAAATTGGCCCCTATACATGGTGCTGACATACTGCCCCAGTGTTCCTGTGCACAGGAATGCTGATGTGCCTTGCAGAGAGAATGTGTGTTACATAGGCTTTGTGCAGGCATGAGTTATAGTGATAATGGCTCTGAGTATATTGAATAAGGTGTTCTTAAACTGAAACACGTAAAACAGCTTGTTTTGATCTGTTGAGAAAAAATGTTGTGATCAGAGGCTAACAGGAGCCTAACTCTGTATTTGCCCTAGGAGCAATGGTTCTGTATTTGCTAGTTTGGTATTTGCAGTGACTTTGTAGACTATAACTACTTTAAATAATTAGAATCAACTGTATTTTGCTCGTCACAGTTATATGGCCCTTACGAAATGTACTTTTCTACAGTAAAACTTATAAATTATTATCTGCAACTATTAAGTAAAGAAAAATGTTTACAATTTCTACAACTTCCTGTGTCTCTTGTATTATGAGATTCTAAGTTTTAGGGCACATTAACATTTCTTGTTTGCTAGTCAGTATTTTTAAGATTTCGCAAACCAAATGAAGGTTTTTGTTTTTCTTTCTCATACCTATTTTTTCTGTGCTCAGCTTCAGATAAACCAGTCAATCATTTTCTGTAACTCCTCTCAGCGAGTTGAATTGCTAGCCAAGAAGATCTCTCAACTGGGTTATTCTTGCTTCTATATTCATGCTAAAATGAGGCAGGTAAGTGCAAAACTAAAACTTGAACAGATGTAACAAAAAATCTTTTTCCAAGTGTTTCTTGGATTATTTTTTTTTTTTTTTTAGACAGAGTATCACTGGGTTTCCCGGGCTAGAGTGCTGTGGCGTCATCCTAGCTAACAGCAACCTCAAACTCCTGGGCTTAAGCGATCCTCCTGCCTCAGCCTCCCGAGTAGCTGGGACTACAGGCCCATGCCCGGCTAGTTTCTTCTATATATTTTTAGTTGTCCAATTAATTTCTTTCTGTTTTTAGTAGAGATGGGGTCTCGCTCTTGCTCAGGCTGGTTTCGAACTCCTGAGCTCAAACAATCCACCTGCCTTGGCCTCCCAGAGAGCTAGGATTACAGGCGTGAGCCACCGCGCCCGGCCAGATTTTGTTTTGTTTTAATGGTCCTCTAAATGTCCTGAGTTTAAGAATAAACTATTCCTTAGTAGCCAAAGGACCCTTCAGTTTAGACTCCTCTGAGGTTTAATTTTCTAACAATAAAATAGGGATAATTATACATAGTCATACCTCATAAGTTTGTTAGGAAGATTGAGATAATGTATGAATGAGTACTTTGTAAGCTGTCAAACATGATACAGCAATGAAATTTTATTTTTCCCTTCTTCAGGTAATCTCTCAGTTTGTACTGTTAAATACAATAACCACATTGTAGTAATTTAAATTAGTTAAAATGAAATAAAATGAAAAGTTTAGTTCCTCAGTCATAGCCACATTTCAGGTGCTCCATTAGCCACCTGTAGTGACTAGCTACTGTATTGGAATTACAGATACAGAACATTTCCTTTATTATAGAAGTTTGTTTTGGACAGCACTGCTGGATTTTTAACTTATCTGCATGGCCCCTCAGCTGACAATCTTTTTTACTATTTGCCTTTAGAAAAGGATACAATCTCTAAATTTTAGAATTTTATTTAATAGAAAACAATTCAAAACTATAACGTGATGACTTTTTTCCCAACTACAACATTGTGAAACTGTAAGAAAACAGTTTCTAGACTAATAGATTAAGAATTTAGCCAATTCATACTTGGTTTTGAAAGAATCTTAGTGTCATGGGTCATTTATATAAACACATTTGGGGTATAGAGAACTGATTGGATAGGAGAAACTGATGGGGAAAATTGTGGGCTGTGTCTAAGTATTAATCAAATGGAATGCATTGCTTTTTTCCTAGGAACATCGAAATCGTGTATTTCATGATTTCCGAAATGGCTTATGCCGCAATCTTGTTTGCACTGGTAAGTGTTTTTGTATTTCCTTTACCCATTGGTTTTCTCCCTACTTCTGCTTTGCTTTTTCTGTCCATATCACATAGTGCAGCCTGTGACACAGTCCAACACACCCTACCACCACTTTTAGAATTCCTGAAGTTGAGAATGAACTCTAGTTAACTCCTAAAATTGGGTTCCATATCTGAAACTGCAGAAGACTTTTTCTCACACTCATGCCTCAGCTCTGTCTTTTAAAGTAGTTTTGGGGCTGATCCGACTACAGTAATGTTTACAACTAATTGATCACAAACCAGTTACAAATTCCTTTGTTTCTTCTCCGCTCCCACTGCTTCACTTGGTCTTTAAAAAAAATTAAAGTGGTTGTGGGATTTGTTTTCTGAATAGTTTTAATATACAAGAATGAGCTAACACAAAATGAGTTGTAATAAGACACTGCCTATGTTTTGGAAGTTGTTTATTGTGGCCTTTTAATTTTTTTCTTAGAAGACGACTAATCTATATTTTGGTTTATTTTATCACATAAAGAACAACAAATGGGTCAAATAGACAAACCAAATGGAGTCGATACCTTCCCATTGCTATACTTATAATCTTGTTATTGGTATGAGATTAATAATCTTACTAATCTCATTAGGCTTCTGAGTAAAGAGAAGAATTGTGGTTTAATTGAGGTACAATGTAGATAAATATACTGATTTTACATGTATTATTTGATGAATTTTTGCATGTATATACCCATATGAGTACCACTCAGATCAAGATTTAGAATTCTATTTCAGAATCTATTTTTATAAAACATATCTATAAACATGCTGTTCTAGGAATATACTCCAAAATTTTCTAGCAGAATACTAAATCGGCTAATTTATAAGAATCAAGGGCTATGAAATATCTTACATACTTCTAGTTTATCTTGTTTCTCTGCCTTATATTTGAAAGGATAACTAATATAGATGTGAATTCGTATATTTACGTTTACTTTATCAACAGACCTGACCTTTAAATATGTTGAAGTACTAAAAATATCTGATTTAGTGGAAAGGATACTAGACTCTTAGGGTTTCAAGATTAGCATCCAAGTCCTCATATTGTTTACCTCTAATATGTGACTTTTGGCAGGTCATATTTTCTATTTTATGCTGTTTCTGTAGTCTATAAAATGGCATGCTTTATAAATTAAATTTTAAATATCTCTTACAGTCAGTTCATTCAGGAGATATTTGTTAATATGCAACAAATATTTGCTCTTTGCTAGATACTTAGATGCTACAAAAATATCTATACTCTCCAATTTTATGTATATCATACCATAATTTTTAAAGGTATATGTATGTTATGTATGCATTTGAATAACTGATTGAAATTAGTAAACTTAGGTTACACTAGAAAAATATACATTACAGTATTGTGGTATCAAGAAGCATGTCCAAATTCAAAGATACAGGGAGAATTATCTTTTCTTTTCTTTTCTTTTCTTTTTTTTTTTTTAAAGATCTGTTTACCCGAGGTATTGATATACAAGCTGTGAATGTGGTAATAAACTTTGACTTCCCAAAGCTGGCAGAGACCTATCTTCATCGTATTGGAAGATCAGGTGAGGAAAAAGGAGGGAGATGTTCTTGGTAGAAGTTGTTTTTTGAAATGTGTAATCACTAAAGTTTGTTCCTTTGTGAAATAGAGTTTGGTAGCTGTGAGAAAAGTGAATTAACACTAATTCAGTTTGGCATTTAAGACTACTTTCTAATTCTTCTAGAACATTTATTAAGAAAAGTTAAAAATGTGCTTAATTTGAGATGAAATTAACACAGGATAACTTCACTCTACTCATTAGGTAGTACAGTCTGTGGCTATATGTATATATGTGTGTATGTATCTAGTGTATGTATCTGTGTATGTATCTAGACAGCTGTTGATGCAGATGAGCATCCATTTTGTCATTTGAAAAAGGTAAAGCACTACTTTGGGCTGTGAAACCAGAAGTTGTAGGGTAATTTGTGTATGAAGAGAGACCCTAAGAAGCGGTTTTGTATACTCACAGTGGTACTGAACATAAATATCAATCCTGTGTGGTTTTGCCACTAATAGACTTGCCCATGCACGTTGATTTTCATATTTAACTCATTTTTTAAATTAATTTCTAAAAAATATTTTTGTTAGGTCGCTTTGGTCATCTTGGCTTAGCCATCAACTTGATCACATATGATGATCGCTTCAACCTGAAAAGTATTGAGGAGCAGCTGGGAACAGAAATTAAACCTATCCCAAGCAACATTGACAAGAGCCTATATGTGGCAGAATACCACAGCGAGCCTGTAGAAGACGAGAAACCTTAACAAGCATGTGCGTACCTGACAGAATAGCTAAGTGGAACCTGTAAATAAAGGAAGGAAATCAAGATCCTCTTCCTGGGGGAAATACGATGTCTACCATGTATGATGGCAGTATAGGGTAAAGACACCCATTGGTGTAAATAGCAAATACCACTTGGGTGAGGTTGTAGTCTCATTAAAGAATCTATAAATGCTGTTCTTGAATGCAGCTTCCTGTGTAATGTGATAAGTGAGTGATACTTAAGACAAATTCAGCCCCTAAAATAATGAAAGCAAAAAAGAATCTTAAGCAGTTTTGAATATAAAAATATTTTCTGGGCCGGGCGCGGTGGCTCACGCCTGTAATCCTAGCATTCTGGGAGGCCAAGGCGGGCGGATTGTTTGAGCTCAGGAGTTCGAGACCAGCCTGAGCAAGAGCGAGACTCCGTCTCTACCAAAAATAGAAAGAAATTAATTGGACAGCTAAAAATATATATAGAAAAAATTAGCCGGGCATGGTGACGCATGCCTGTAGTCCCAGCTACTCGGGAGACTGAGGCAGTAGGATTGCTTGAGCCAGGAGTCTGAGGTTGCTGTGAGCTAG
>CAUYSK010036504.1:0-20143 GCA_963575035.1 Avahi laniger
TTGATGTTAGGTGTGGGTTTGTCAAATATGGCCTTTATTGTGTTGAGAAATTTTCCTTCTATGCCTAATTTGTTGAGTTTTTACCAAGAAGGATGTTGAGTTATATCAAATGCTTTTTCAGCATCTGTTGAGATAATCATGTGGTTTTTGTCCTTCATTCTGTTGATGTGATGTATTACATTTATTGATTTGCATATATTGAACCATCCTTGATCCCTGAGATAAATCCTTAGGTTTCTGCATCTATGTTTATTGGGGATATTGGCCTTTAGTTTTCTTTTTTTGACATGTCTTTGTCTGATTTTGTTATCAGGGTAATGCTGTCCTTGTACAACAAATTAGGAAGAAATTACCTCCTCTTCAGTTTTTTGGAATGGTTTGAGAAGAACTGGTGTTTGGTTCTTCTTTAAAAGTTTTTTCCCATCTCTCTCAGGAACCTCCCAGAATTCAATTATTTGTTTGCTTGATAATATCCCATAGGTCACATAGGCTTTCTTTATTCTTTTTTATTATTTTTTCTTTTTGTTTGACTAGGTTATTTCAAGAGACCTGCCTTCAAGTTCTGAAATTCTTTCTTCTGCTTGATCTAGTCTTGCTGAAGTTCTTGATTGCATTTTTATTTCATTCATTGAGTTTTCAGTTCCAAGATTTCTGTTTGGTTCGTTTTTATGCTTTGTATCTGATCATTGAATTTCTTACTAAGATCATGAATTGTTTTCCTTGTTTCTTTGTAATATTTTCCTGTATTCTTTTGTATCTTGCTGTGTTTCCTTAAGATCATTATTTTGAATTCCTTTGCAAGCATTTCATAGATTTCCTTTGAGATATTATTGCAGAATTAATTTGTTGCTTTAGAGATGTCATGTTTCTTTGCTGTTTCCTCTTTTTTGTGACCTTTTTTTGATATCTGCACATCTGGTGCAATAGTCACTTCTTCCAATTTTAGGGATTTGCTTTTACAGGGAAAGAATTTTCCTATAGAAATATCTATATTGTTGGTTGGGTAAGGTGCTTTGGCTTTGATTCTGGGTGGATGCAATAGTATAGTCTCCATACGATTTTTTCACATGTAATCAATACCAGCAGTGTCTGTGAGTTTCTCAGTGGCTTTGAGTGTGGTTCTTAGTGGAGGCTGTGCCATGGCTTTGATGGCAATGGGGAAGCCACACAGGCCAGTCTTCAGGAACTTGGATGGTTCATGCAGGTACTAGTGATGGTGGCAGCTGGCTTGGCCTGTAGGTCCTTGGGTCCCTGGGCAGTATATGTGGGCATTGGCATTGTTGGCATGGTGCCTGGGCAGGCTGCTCCTTGATCCTCCATATTGTGTGCACTGGCACCAGTTGTGGCAGCAGTGGGCTAGTCCTGTGGCCCCTGGATGGCATTTGTGGACAGGTGGTCACGGTAGCAGTGGGCCAGCCCTTCGGCTCCCGGGTAGCATGTGCAGGGTGTTGGTGGTGTACTGGCTGAGCCAGTCCCTGAGCCCCTGTGTGGTGTGCTTAGGTGGGTCCCAGTGTGGTGGGCTGGGCTTGCCTATCTTCAGGCCCTCTGTGGGCATATGTGGAGCCCTCAGTAGTGGTCAGAGGTACAGGTCTGTCTTCAGGCCTCCACATGGTGCACGTGGATGCCTGCAGGCAGTTGGACTCTCCTCAGGCCCTTGGACGGTGTGTGTGGGCAGTAGCAGCAGCAGGTAGGGTGGGCTGATTCTCAGGCCTCTAGACCATGGATGCTGGTGGCAGTGGTGGCAGATAGGGTGGGGCTGTTCTCAGACCCCAGAAGGTGGTTGGGCCTGGATGCAGTGGGCTGATATTCAGAGCCCTGGACAGTGTGTGGGGGCACTGATGGTGGCAGCGGCAGGTGGCATGGGCCTGTCTTCTGGTCCCTGTGTGGTGCACATGGGCACCAACAGTGGCAGGTTGGGTGGGGCAATCCTCAGGCCCTCTGAAGGTGTGCACAGGTATGCAGTGGCCACTTTGTTGGAGAGGGCGGGTTTGATGTCAGTGGCAGTGGCCTTGGTCAGGTGACTCCCAGGCTCTGGGGATCATGAGCTTAGGCTCTTTTGTCCTGGGAGCAGCCTCCCTGGTGGGCTGGACCACCTATTCCCAGGGATATAGTATGCTGTGTGGGATAGAGTGCTAGGGATCCAGCCATACCACTGGGTCCAGCTGACGTCACAGTGCTGCAACCTCTAGGTAGACGGCGGGGATGGGGGCTGGGCTCTTCTAATGGCACCATGACGCAGTTCCCTCCCTGGACCAATGTGGTTATGTGGGCTCCAGGCAGCTCCCTGTACTAGGCACAGGGCACATGAGGGGTGGGCTGGGATTGCAGGTGTCTGTGGTGGCAGTGTGGACCACTTGGGAACTCTTGCCTGCCTTTTCCTCGTAATGGAGAATCTGTCCTGACTCTAAGCTGACCCTGGCTGAGCCAGCTGCTTTGCTTCCCTTTCCTTATGTGCCACAGAGCGTCCCTGTCACTTCCCTGCTGAATTCGAGTGATCTCTCTTAGATGCTTTATTCAAGGTGTAGTTATCTACTGACTGTTTTGGTCCTTCTCTGTGGAGGAGGTGAGTGATGGGTGCCGCCAGTCAACCATCTTGATGACATTTCTATCTATGTGATGAATTATAAAGAATGTACAGATATATTTTAACCAGCACAATATACACTTAGGCTATGCTTTTTAAAATATTCCTCCCACTTGAAAAATATACTCATTCCCACCCAGTACCCCAGTTATTGTGGCATCAGACTCAGGCTTGAAGTGTGGGATCTTGCCATCTTTATCAGGTCTAGATGGAGATGACGTACCTGGGTTGTGGTTTCTAGAGTATAGACCCTTGAGTACGATTCCTTTTAATATGAAGACTTAAGAACTAAAGGGCCAAGTAGCCTACCACCCCACACCCAACATTCTCCTGAACTGCTGAAGACTCTCACATTGAGCAGAGGGAAAATGGAGGTGACAGGAGGCACTAACCCTTAGCAGTTCTGAAATACAGCCTGCTGCCTGCTGCCCCTTCTTTGAATACGGCTTAGTCCTAAACGTGGGCATGACTCTCCACGGCTCTTCGCCATACCCTCTGGGCTCTTTGTTCTGTCTGTTTATAAGCAATGACCTGTGTTTACAGCTAAGTAGCTTTCTCAACCTTCTTCCTCCCTGTGGAACTTATAAGGTCCAAAGGCCTCTTTTCATATTTACTGTTTTAGTCCAAGCTAGCAAGCAGTGTTATTACTACTACAGTTCTCTTAAAAGCTTTGAGTCTTCTATGAATTTTACTGGGGCTTATAACATTAGAAAAGCCCCTTTCAGAAATCTTTTTGAGATAAGCTCTTCACTTTGGGCTTCCTGTGAAGCTGTACTAGGACAGCTTCTGATATCAGGGCCAGGCGTGGTGGCTCACACCTGTAATCCTAGCACTTTGGGAGGCTGAGACAGGAGGATCGCTTGAGGCCAGGAGTTTGAGACCAACCCGGGAAACAGTGAGACACCGCCTCTACAAAAAATAAGAAAAATTCGCAGGGCATGGTGGCACATGGCTGTAGTCCCAGCTACTTGGGATGCTGAGGCAGGAGGATCGCTTCAGCTCAGGAGTTCAAGGGCCACAGTGAGCTATGATCACGCCACTGCACTCTGACCGGGGTACTGAGTGAAACTCTGTCTCTAAAAAAAATTTAAAGATAACACATAAGTGCACATAAAGAATAACATTTATTGGATGTCGGGCAGCGGGGAGGGGGCAGGGTTGTAGGAGGGGACGGGTATACGCATACACAAAGAGTGCAGTGCACACCATCTGGGAGATGGACACGCTTGAAGCTCGGACTTGGTGGGGCGGGGGGGCAAGGGCAACATACGTAACCTAAACATCTGTACCCCCATAATATGCTGAAATAAAAAAAATTTAAAGGTAGAAAAATAAAAATAAATGATATGTTTACACAATGGAATAGTGAAATCTAATGTGGCTATTAGAAAGTATGAGACACTTCAGCACATCAGTTTACATATAAATTATAAACAGCAAACAGGGAACACTAACAACAAAGAATAATCAACCTGGGCAACATAGCAAGACCCTGTGTCTGCCAAAAAAAATTTAATTTTAAAAAAAGATTCTTATGCCCTTAAAATGCTTAAGGGAATTTGAGGCGCCATGGTAAATCTTTCTGAGGTCTTAACAAAAGATTTTACAGTCATGGTCTTGGCTTCCTCTTTAGAGCATGTTTTCCTGGAAGCACCCTGAATTTGATTTTTTCCCTGATAAACCATCATAGGTGAAAATGTCGGAAGTTAAAAGTGCGTTTTCTACTTACGATATTTTCAATTTATGATGGGCTTGTTCAGACTTAACCCCACTGTAAGTCAAGGAGCGCACTCAACATTTGTGGCTTTTGTGCCATTGTAAAGTTGGAAAATTTTTATGTCGGGGAATGCATTTGGCAGTTTAACACGGGGAAGCTACAAACAGGAAACATATTCGAACCCAGGAAGTCCTGCTTCCTTTATATTTAATAGTCTTTCTTGAGCTTACCTTTCATGTTGACTTTGCTTTTAGCTGCTATGTAGCAACAGTGCCCTTTCCTCCAGTGTCATTTTCATTTTCGTGAAATTTCAGTATCATTTTCTGACCTTGAGACTCTTCCTGTTGGCATCTTCAAGGGCCATCAGGCTTCTAGTAACAGTCTCTTTGAAGCCCTTTAGATTTTCATTGTCTTTTTTTTTTTTTTTTTTTAAAAGAAAACAGAATCTTGTTCTGTTGCCCTGGGAAGAATGCAGTCGTGTTATCATAGCTCACAGCAACCTCAAACTCCTGGGCTGAAGTGATCCCCTTGCCTCAGCCTCCCGAGTATCTGGGACTACAGGCATGCACCACGATGCCTGGCTAATTTTTCTATTTTTAGTAGAGACAGGGTCTCACTCTTGCTCAGGCTGGTCTCGAACTCCTGAGCTCAAGGGCTCCTCCTGTCTTGGCCTCCCAGAGTGCTAGGATTACAGGTGTGAGCCACCACGCCCATCCTTGATTTTCATTCTTATTTTTCTCTAGTTCCTTTCAGCTTCCATCAACCTCCTGGAACAAGGGCATCCTACATGTTTTAGATTTTTTTTTTTAATAGTAGCACCTGTATTAATGTTAGTATCTCTACCAGTTATCCATTGCTCTATAAAGTTCAGTGTCTCAGAGCAACATTTATTTTGTTTACAATCTGCAGTTTTAGGTAAGACTCAGTGGGGCCAGCTCATTTTTCTCCACTTGGCATCAGCTAGGGTAACTTGAAGCTGGGGACTAGAATCACATGTTTGCAGTTGAAGCTGGCTTTTGTCTGGGACCCTAACTGGGGCAGTCAGCTGGAACACCTACATGAGGATTCACCATGTGGCTTGTGCGTCCTCCCACCATGGTGGCTAGGTTCTAAGGGCAAGCTTCCCTAGAGAGAGAGTCAGGTGAAGCTGTATCATTTCTAACAGTATCTACCCTAGCTTTAGAAGTCACACAGCAGTTCCACTATATTATATTCAGTAGAAACCAGGTATTAAGGCCAGCTCTTATTCAGGAGAGGAAGTTTCACAGATAAATGTATTTGTAGACATGTTTTAAAACCACTACCACACTCACTTTTTAAAAAATCAAATAATCATTACATCTAAAAGAAAGTAGTTCTTTCTAAGTCAATACCATTGAAATTCCAACACGTTTTTGTTGTTGTTTGGTGTGCTCCCTTATTTTGTGTAAAATACCAAAGGACTACAAGATGGTGCTATTGAATGAAGGCATTTTAGTTTTTTAAGGAAAAGTATAGATCATGTCACTAAACTTTTTTACTGGGAGATGTGATTGCTCCATAACCTTGAGAATCGTTATTCCTTGAAATGCAATTCAGATTAGCATAAAACATTTGCAATTCAGGAAAAGGCTTATGGCTTTAGAATCCATATTTACAGGCTTCATTAATTAGAGTCTTATTCAGAGTCTTATTCTGGAAGCCATGTATTGATTGAGGCCTAAATAACTGAATAGGATGTCCCTAAAACTTCTTTGGAAATTATGGGGAGTCACGCTGGGGGTAAAAGGGGTAAGAGATGTTTTACTAAGAGGTGACTTAGAGACATTTTAAAGAGGAAAGATGTGAAATAATCCTAGCAAAATAAAAGTCTAAGATCAAGTGCAAATGTTGGTGGCAAAGATGATGAAAGTTAAGAATATATTTTTGTGACTCCTGGTGGCTTTAACCTTGTTCTTATTTTCTCAGTAATTTAAGGGTCCATATTTGAAGAATCTATTATAGTATAGGTAACATTTTATTGCAACTGAATATATTTCTAAGTTTGTTGTTGGTTTTGCGTTAGACTGTTCTCAGCCTACTTCCTTCATTATCAAACTATATTATTTTATTCACGCAGATTGATGATCTTACAGCAGAACTGGAAACTGCATCTTCAAAATGTCTACATCTGGATACAAAGAATCAAACTCTTCGACAGGAGTTATTATCTATGAAAACAATACAGAAGAAATGTGAAAAACTACAGAAGAATAAAACGAAGTTGGAACAAGAAGTAGTAAACCTCAAAAGTCATATAGAAATAAATATGGTAGAACTCGGTCAAGTAGAACAGTATAAACGGGAGATTGAAGAAAGAGCAAGACAGGATATAGTAGAAAAATTAAAAGAAGTCAATCTATTTTTACAGGTTAGTTTATTTATCTGTAATGTGCTTTCATTCATTTCACTGCAAATTATATTTTGGATATGCACATGGTATGTGTTTACTTATAGCAATTTGTTCTGTAGATTTTTAGAATGTGGCATCTGTTTCTCCCTTTAAATATTTCAGTTTCCATCATTATTACAACTAAATTGATCTTTCAGAATAATGATTATCATGAGAGAATCATTTGATTATCAAGACCAGTCGGTATGAAACAAGACTATTAGGAAAAGAAAAAATTGTGATTTAGAAATTATAGTGTACCCTTGAATGTTCTTAAGTTACATTGTTCAGTTTATAAAATTTTAAATTGATTCTATTAAGTGTTTGAATTATCAGGTTACCTGAGTACTAACATTAAGAATCATTGAAATTTTTTTATAATTCAGATTTAATTCTGAGTTAAATTATCAATGTACTTGATATTGATGATAAATATTTTAAACTTCCACTTTTTTCACCTATTTAAAATTGTTCTCTGAATCACTGTGTCAAAACTAAAGGAAACAAATATACAAATTCAGGTTATGGTTACTTTAAAAATGTATCCTTTTAATTTGTTTAAGACACAAGCAGCCTCTCAAGAAAACTTAGAGCAGTTAAGAGAGAATCATATTGCTTCAATAAGAAGTCAGATGGAACTCAGAATTAAAGATTTAGAATCTGAACTCTCCAAAATGAAAACTTCTCAAGAAGACTTTAATAAAATGGAGTTGGAAAAATACAAGCAACTCTATCTAGAAGAACTAAAATTTAGAAAATCATTGGCAACCAAACTAAACAAGTAAGTCAAAACATAGAATCACTGAAAATAAATTAAGCTCGTTAATTTGCCTTGAAAGCCTAATTTTTAGTGAGACAGATTCATGAGACTGGTGGGAAGTGAAACCTAACTAGATAATATAATTTTGGAAAATGATGCTAGTAAGTGAACTTACCTTTAAAATGTTAATCTAGGATAGTTTTTCATCTCTCGCTGTTTTTTTCATTTTATGTGGCTATTTCCCCCCTTAACAGCCTCATGTAGTTAGCCTGATCTATTAATATTTAAACTAGGGATTTTTGAAGCTTTATAGTTTAAACAGTGATGTTGTTATAGCATTCCCCTAAATGGAAATATTAATGAGTTTAACTATTTCTTGGAAGATTACAACTTAGACCCAGTCAAGTACTGCTAGTACTCCTGGCACGTTCTGGCACTTGGTAAATAACTTTTCTTGATTGTGATCTTTGGTATTGCCACTAGAGGGCGCCTTGAGACAAACTATCCTTTATAGTGTTTCCACTCCACATAAAGGCACACTTGTAAAATAGGGAATGATTAACGTAGGGATGAAGGGAAGTACAATTTACAAAGTTGTTAAATATAATACCTTGGACAGGCTGAGGGGATGTGTGGAAAATAGAAATGGCAGATCCCCCCTTCATGCTTGAGTAGCAGTGTTAGGAGCCAATTACCTTTGGAGCTGGTTTTTAGCTCTTTTTTTTAATCACCATCTCAGCTATCTCATTCTCCCCTAGAAGTTATTGCTCTGAATTAATCCTCAGTACCAAATGCCCAATTTTTCCCAGATAATGGGTGAAATGTACAAGGCTGATGAAAATGTTTTTGAGGGATGGTTTTTTAAAAAAAACCCTGAACTGGTTTACTAAATAAAAGTATATTTAGTTTTTTTAATTTTAATTTTTTATTATATATACTTAAGGGGTACAACATGATGTTTTGATATATTTATATGTAGTGAAATGGTTATTATAGTCAAGCAAATTAACATATTAATCATTGCATGTAGTTAATCCTAAGTATTTCTAATGGCATCCTTAAGAATCTTAGAAGTAGAGCCATTCCAGAAGGCAATAAGGGTTACCTGGTAATTCATACATCATTGATAGCCATTTCTCTCCTCTTCCCACTTTGTTTGAATTACTTCATTTGTTAGAAATCCCCCTAGAAATATATGTATTTCTTTAGAACAGTTTTTAAACTATAATTGCATACAGTAAGTAGGTTTGCTCTGACACATTTTCAGTATTTAAAAAAAATGACTTAATGGAAAATTTTGTTTACTGTTATGGAAACTTTTTTAAAAATGCAAGTCATTTAGGAATCATTTAGAGAAAAATGAAATACTAAGCATTTGTCTTTTGCAATGTTCATAGAACTAATGAGAAGCTAGCAGAGGTCAGTACCAAACTGCTTGTGGAGAAACAGCAGACCAGATCTTTATTCACCACTCTTGCCACGAGGCCAGTCCTAGAGTCACCTTGTGTTGGAAATCTTAATAGTGGTTTAGTACTCAACAGAAAACTTATTCCGAGAGAAAACTTAGTGATCCCTGCCTCAAGCCCACGGACTTCAAATAACAGCATGGAGAACTACTTGACCAAGGTTAGTTATGTTACCTTTCTTCCTTTGAGTTTCATGTTTCTAATATAATTTTTGTTTTTAATTTGGTGAAATACTGAGTTGTTTAATTGACTTATGCATGTTAAGTAAAGGTTGTAATTATCTGTTAATAAAGAAAGGAAACAGACGTTTTACAGTTTTCTGTAAGTCCCTGCAGCTGTCATTTTCAAGAGATACCCATTTGTTAACTTTATTCAATAAATGTAACAAAATGGACACATTTTAAATTTCTTTCAAAGCTGCATTTAAGTTATTGGAAATCAAATATTATTGCCTGATAACTAAAGAGATACTTTGACTTAATTTTTAATTGATTTTGGTTTGGCTGTGGTTCATAACACTTCTAAAATTTTCCTGCACCATCTCAAGTTTTCCACCCCTAATCGTAAATCAATGATCGGCATCCAAACACTTAAGGAGATCATCAAAGCACCATCCCCAGCTTTTTAAATTTTAAATTAAGTAATAAACACATATGAATGTTTATTATTTAAAGAAATCCAAAATAAATACTTTTTTTTTTTTTTTTTTTGTGACAGGGTCTTCTCTGTCCCCCAGGCTAGAGTGCAGTGGTGTCATCACAGCTCACTGCAACCTCAAACTCCTGGGCCCAAGCCATCCTCCCGAGTAACTGGGACCACAGGTGCACACCACCATGCCTGGCTAACTTTTCTATTTTTTTTTTTGTAGAGATGAGGTCTTACTCTCGCTCATGCTTGTCTTGAACGAGCCTCAAGCTTATCCTCCTGCCTTGGTCTCCCAAAATGCTAGGATTACAGGTGCGAGTTTCCATGCCCAGCCTTAAATACTTTTTATGAATTAAATAAACTTGTAACACTAAAGAAGTTAATGTTTCTTTTTAAGTTAAAAGTTTTGTCATTTTCTTACATAAGAGTACATCCCTAATTGTTATTGTACTTGCACCATTTTTATCTCAATTTTTATAAACTGTGTCTATTGCTGGGCAATTGTACAGTAGTTTTTAAATAGTTAAATCAAGCAGATATTTAAATTTTTAAAATGAAGTTCATTTATGTCCTTCTATCTTGGCATCACTTGAATGATTTATGACTAAGATGGCAATGATATCAAGTGTGATTAAACAGCAACTAGTATCAAATAGAATCAATGATATTCCTCTTACCCAGAATTCCATGTAAAGCCACACATGGTCCCTATCTCCTCTGGAGGTATAACAGGCACCTCCAATCCAACCATGTGATTTCACTCATACTAAAAATCCATTTCTGGGGATCTCAAAATGAATCCAGCAGTGACAACCTGTATCAATTGTAGAGTTGGTAAGAAAAAAATAATTCATCTCTTCTTGACCCAGTTTAAGATATTTGTCTAACATTTGACAATTTTTTGACTGGGGGAAAGTTTTAAAAGCTGAGCATAGTGGCACTTGCCTGTAGTTTTAGCTACTAGGGAGGCTGAGGCAGGAGGATCACTTGAGCCCAGCAGTTTAAGGTGGGATCACGCCTGTGAGAAGTAGATAACTGTAATTAGATGTTTCAAATAATTGGTACTAATTTCTGAAAAGAAACCAAAGTTAGAATAAAAGAGCTATATATTGATTTCCTTGCTTCTAATTCTAGAAAGTCACAAATCAAAGAAACTAAGTTTGAAAACTGGTTCTAATCTATATTTATCCTTTTTTTCAAGTAAACTTTTTGTAGTATTTGTGTCTATATGAATAAAGAAATGTTAATCATACAGATAGTATATTTTTACTCTTCTGCCAGTAGAATTTTCGCATGACATAATGACAGTAGCATTTTTTGCATGTATATATTTAAGATTCTGTGCTGAAAAGTTAATAGCAATAGTGCTATTAACATGCTTTAAAATCTTCATTTGATAAAAGTGGAGAATGAAAAGTTAATTTTAAGAAAAAATCCATTAAAGTGAAAAAAGTGATTAAACTTTTTTAAAGGGCAGAGTTTTAGTAAATAATGACGTTCATTGGAAAACATGACTTGAATTGTTTAACATTTGTACTAATAAGAGAAAATATCACTCTTCTGAAATGATGTATATTCAATAGATCAATATTAATTGTACTTTTTATCAGATTAATATAAACAGCATTATAACATATGTATTCTCTATTATCTAAACTCAAAATAAGTAAGAATTTTATTTATGTGATTATTTTTCTATTTAAGCAATCCTCAAGTTCTAGTGTCTAAAAGTATTAAAGGTCACATTTTGTAAGTGATATATCATTCCCTGATAATGTCTTTTGTTTAACTTAACCATTTAAATAATATTTGATGTATTTCAGATGCAGCAGGAATTGGAAAAAAACATAACTAGAGAACTAGAAGAAGGTATGTTGCCAAAATATGTGATTTAAATTTAGATTAATTGATTTCTCAAAGAAACCGTGAGTAGCAAATGGCATCCCTTTTTTCCATTGTTTGGTAAATAGATACTACGTTAAATATTTTTTCTTACATCTTATGAAGGATGTGAAAACATAAACATTCATCATGAAGAGTATACTTATGCTTCATTAATTCATCATGTTTCACAGTTTTAAAATCAGTTGCCACTGGCAACTGATTTCTACACCAGTAAATACTGATGCAGGACTTCACTCAGGACCTCACAGCTCACGGGAATGCTGGAGGACCCCCTGAGTCCCCCATCTTTTAAAACTATACTTTCGTCTCTGTGTCTTCTTTTATTTCTATATTGTCTATTTTCTATTTCTATTATTTCCATATCCCTTGTGACGACCCTTGCCAAAGGGACCCAATTTTGCAGGGAGTGTAGCTAACTCCCCGCACCACACTTGTTCCTTTTCCTCCAGGTATCAACCTACATATTGCCTCCACCAAAAAGCCTATAATATTGATACAAAACTGGAATAGATGGCCCTTCTGTGTGTTCCAGTAGTGCCCTGTTTTATGCCTGTCATGGTGTCTTAACCACAATGATATTTTACTCATTGTACAACTATGGGCACATTATATTTAATAGTAATTTTGTAGTGTAGTTGTGCACAGGTATTTTTCATTCTTACTAACACTGATAAAGTTCTTAACTCTTTTTTATTGACTTCCACTTTGTTATTTATGAGATATCTTAGATAAAGAATATAATTCTTTCTTTTTTCTTTTAGCTGCTGCTGAATTGGAAACTGAATCCTATATAGCTTCCCCTGTAGGATCTACTGATGAATCAAATCTAAATCAAGATCTAGTTTGGAAAGCATCACGAGAATATGTACAGATTTTAAAGAAAAATTATATGATCTGAAAGATAAAATTTTATTACTGGTTTGTTTACATGACATTTTAATTGTTTTTCATTTAATATATAATACATGGAAATCTTTATTAAAGGAAAATATTTTTGTATCATATATGTCTGATGAAAATTTATGTAGTTTTTAAAATAATGTTTCTTGGCCTCTTTAGCTAACTTTTAAATGGATCTTTCAAATGAAAACCAGTATTAGATAGTTTTATGTATTCCAACTGCCCAAATGTCAGCTGTTTAAATAGCCAAACAACCAAGTTGTCATTAATACTTTAGTGGCATTAACTGATGGCTTATTTGTATTTTTTAAATTTTATCATTCCATATAGTGATCTTTATACAGACATTATTTTGGTGTACTGGTACTGTAGTCATCGTAAATGTTTAAATGTATTACAATTGTTAAAGTGCCATCGAACTTACATAATTTTAATTTTAAGCACTGATTTATATAAGATCTTTTCCTCATGGAAAAATAAGGCTTGCCTAAGGCTTTTCACCTTTTCTTTCTTTTTGTTTGTTTTTTATTTATTTATTTATTTTTGATTAATTTTTTGGAAAGAGTCTTAAAATTAGAGGAAAGTTCCAAGTTTTAATACAAAGAACTTTTCTCCCCAAACCATTTGAGAATGAACTGCTGACATTATACCATCACTCCTGATTTCTTTAGTGGGTATTCGTACAAGTCAGAAAATTCTATGTAATTACACTATAACCTTTATGATCAGAAAGTTAACATTCGTACAGTCCAACATTTAATTCTCATATTCTTGTAAAGCTTTATTCTTGTAATGTCTTTTGTAGCAAAAGGAAAGACTAAGTCAAGAATAATCGTTAGCTGAGGCAAAACATGAACATAAGTCATAGTTGTATAAACAAAATGTAGTTATTATGAACAATATTTTTAAACAATCAGTAGCAGTGATCTTTAACCACTTACCTTAGAAAATAAGAAAACTTTTTTCAAAATCATTCAAGAGTTTATCAGAAATACAGAGAGTTGCCACGTTATTTTGTTGTTAAATGGGAGTATCCGTTATCAAGTGGCCAAAAATCTGGCCCTCGCTAGGGCATATCAAGTTGCTGAAAGTTAAAAGGGTGAACATATACGCTGATAGGCAATGTATATTTGGAATATTCATGGCATTATAATACTATGGAAACAAAAAACTTTCTTACCCTCATGTGCCCCTATGCAAATGGTTACTAAGTATATGAGTTATTGGATGCTTTCATGCTATCTAAAGAAATTGCTCTCTGAAAGGTAGAGGCCTACAGCACAACGTAGACTGTAAAATGTAGAAAAAATACTCTGGAGATCATTATGCTATATAGGCTGCTCTGACCAAAGTCCTTATGCAAAGATTTCTTAAGAAAAGAAAAATTCATGAAGATGTTAAAGAATTCCATCATAAATGCACAAAAAATGCCTGCAATTCTGAACAGCCACACTGGAAACAATTGGATTATAATATCCATGAGGATATAATCTGGCAAAGCCAAAGTGGCCACTGATAATGTCAGATAACTGCAAATCCAGACTTGTCAAGATTCTCCATTAGACAACCCATCATGGTAGGGACAAATTGTGTCTATGATATAAAATAAATATTGATGAAGACATTTTTCTAGGAGAGCAGAGGATATGGACAGCTCATGTTATTCCTATAACCAATATAAACATGGAAAAATAGGCCATGAGGAGCATGGACTAGAACCACATCCTAAGAGGTCAACTGAACATCTCCAAATGGATTTCCTACAGTTTTCTCCCTTCATGGGTTTTGAATATCTGTTAGTATACACATTTGTGGGCATGAGGAAAATACACAGAAGCATTCTTCTGTCAAAAAGCCACAGAACTCACCCTGGCTAAAAAGCTATCAGATTTTATGTCCCCTACCTGGAGAATTCCAACTTATCTATCCAGTGACAGGGACACATTTTACTGGGCCAGTTATTTGTGAATTATGCCAGACTTTGCTTCTTACTTTGGAACTCCACTGTCCTTATCATCATTAAGTCATTGGAAAAGTAAAAGGAACAAACAATATTCAAGATAAAATCACCTAAACTATCAGCCACCTTTAGTCTTCCCTAAGAAAGTCGTGAATTGTTTCTCTATGAACTTGTCAAAGGCATTCCCACGGGACTGGTAATACCTCTATCCATACTTGATTTTAATCCTTCACAAGCTGATATAGATAAATATTGTAAGAGACTTTCATCAACAGTTACAGATTTCCTTTCCTAGCCAATTATCTAATCAACTCTATATGGCTTAGAAAGAGTGACTGGATGTCTGGCAAAAGATATCTGAGAAATACTGTCTTTGAACCTTTTCGGAAAGTTTCTTTTCAGATACTCTTGGCTTCCAGTACAGAAATCAAATCACAAAGAACTGATCCTTGAAAACATATTTCTCAAGTAAAACAGTATCAATACCCATGCTCAAATGTCAAGATTTGGAGAGTGGCATCCATTATCAATCTTAAACCTACTTCTTCAGAGAACCTCCAGAAGCACATGGTCCTTGGAAGTCAACTGCTGACGGGAAAATCCTTGGAAGTAGACAGTTTCCACCCAAGACCATCAGAACAAGATTCTTCTAGATGTGTTAACCATTGATTGTCACACTCGGCATACCTTCACTCTTTATTCTTTTGGTAATAGTTTTCCTCTGTAATAGCTTATGATCATACACTTCTGTATTAGCTTATTTTTCTGTTACCACTAACTGATAACTTGCTAGGCTTTACTAGACACAATCTCCAATGTAATTCTCTAATTCATCTTTTCCAAACCTATAGCTAGCACAGCCCATGTGAAGAATTGGATGTATCTTCCCATACCATGTTCTAGAAAACCCAAAGAGTGGCTGAATCTGCTGCTAATGATTTTCATTCAAGGATATCAACATAAAGCCTTAAGAAATGTTAGATATCTACTGATAAACTTTCAAGACAGAGTTGCTACAACTATTAATATATTTATGTAAACACCAGGACTCAAACTGATAAAATTGGTCCAACTGCTAACCATTGTTGCAGGTTTCCTTGGTAGAAAAACTACAAATTAAATCCCAAAAGAGTGTCAAATATTTGAAACCATGAGTTATTCCTACTAAATGGTCAAAAGTTAAAAATATTCAGGCACACAACAAATTGAGCATGGTATAAAGCTCGATTGCATTGAACTTACCAACACATAAATGAAGGTAAATACTCTTCTATTGGAAGAAGGAGATGTAAGTATTCTTTGGATTGTTGCAGAGATTTTATCACAACACTGAGACAATATACATAGAGCACCCCAAAAGATCACTCTCTTGTGCTGCTCCTATGTTCCTTTCCTGCATAGAAACCAGGCTCTTCCATGCTAACCAAGGACCACAGCTAATAGTTCTGCAGGGCTAATAGATCATTTCCACTGTGTGAGTCCCAATTTCCTCAGAGAACTATATTTCCTTACAAAGAATTTCCAAGGGCAAAATCCTCCCTGGAGGTGTAGCAGATAAAAGGAAAAACAGACTCCTGGTGCAGTGGTCCCATCCATAGTGGTTGAGCAACTTGAGGTGATCATCAAATACTTGTCCCTCACACTGACTGGCATAATAACACAGCCCATGCTTTGGAGGCACGCAAACCAGGCTAGCATCCATAGCCCAAGATGTTACAGATAACAGAATAGCTTTTAACATTTTTTAAGTGAAAGTTGTCCATGCCATTGCTAACACATTTTGTTGTACTTGGATTGTTGATCTCGCAAGCGAGATGGAAAAATTTATGTCTAAACTGAAAGAAAAGGCAACTTGGCTACAAAGATGGGCAGTTGTGGGACTTACTATATTGGCCAGGGCTGGAAAATATTGGGTCATGGTTCTGGAGTGCCTCCCAGTCCCCTCTTACAATACTTTTGGTTATTTTGATTTGTCTCATAATCAATGTCTCTTGTCCAAAATCTTAAATGCTTCTGCACAGCCACTGCCCTGACAAATGATTTAACAAATGATACCAAGGCAAAAATGGGATGAAATCATGCTGACTGATGCATAGGCTGAGAAGCAGGCCTCTGCTATGGTTTAAAGGAGTCTTTCCAAAATTCGGATGCTGAAATTTAATGGCCAATGGGCTGGTATTAAGAGGCGAGGCCTTTAAGAGACAATTAGGCCATGAGGGCTCCTCCCTTGAGACTGGGATTAGGTGGGTTTATCAAAGAGCTTGAGGGTGGGAATCCGTCCCTCTCACCCATCTGCCTTTGTCCATATGAGGACACAGTGTTTCCTCCAGAGGATGCAGCCCTCACCAGTCAACAGAACCTGCCAGCACCTAGAGCTTGGACTTCACAGCCTCCAGAACTGTGAGAAATAAATTACCCAGTCTGAAGTATTTTGTTGTAGCAGCACAGAGGAATTAAGACAGCCTCTGCAAACAAAACCTCACTTCAAGTGCAATTAGCAATAGAGATGCAGTGTCCACGATCCCTATCCCTCTGGCTACAGGAGGTCAGAAAGGGAGTATGGAGGATAAAGTATTCCTTTTCTCCTGAGCAAGGACTACTTGGTCTTTGGCCATGGCAGAAAGTAACCACTAGAACTAGTTTTATACCTTTGCCAACTGATTAATGGCAATTTTGCATCAGTGAAGAAAATTCCAGGAGCCAGCCAATCAGTGGCAGCCCCAGGCTTCTGGAAGTCAGTCAACTAACACAACTCCAGCAGCTACAGGTTCATAGCTAAAGCTCAGCCTATCCCTAAATGCTTACTATGCTAAAAGTAGAACTCTGTGCTCTAAACTCTTCATAAGATCAGCTCTCTGCTTTACTCAGAGATACTGTACCTGAGAAAGACAGCTTTCCCTTGCTTTGCAAGCAATAAATTCAGCTTTTTGTTTCATCATTTGACAGGATGTTGGAAGCAGTGAAGGTGAACCTTTAGCCAAAGTATCTTCCATTTTGCTGCTGCTGTCCTGGAGAGCTGGTGACTGTCATGGGAGGTGACAATAACAATGGACAACTCTTCTTTGCCTTCCTCTTCTTCTTTCTTTCTTCTTCCTTTAAAATTTTTTTTTTGTATGTAAAAGTTAAACTTGCCGTTGTGAAATATAAATTGAGGGAAGGATAAAGAAGAAAAAAAGGCCACTTGGAAATCCCACACCCCATAAAGAACCACTGTCAATGTTTTACCTCCTTTTAGTCTTTTCTATGCAGCTATCTTTCCATTTATATTTTTTATTATGAACACAGACTTACCATCTATCATTTTGTGAACTTCTTTTAATAGTATTTTGTAAGCTTTTTTATTATAAAATAGTAGTTCTAAATCATAACTTACCATGGTCTTTTAGTATTCTATTTTGTGGATATGTTTTCATTCATTTAAGAAATACTGAGAATTGATTGTGTGGCTTGTTCCATTGGGTATTGGGAGCACAGGTGTGAACAAGACACATATGATCTGGGGTGGCCAGTACCTTCAGCACTGGTATTGACAGTCCTCATGAGGCCTCAGCAGAGGGTGGGCAAGTAGGGCCTCGGTAACAAGCGCAGCTGTGGTAAGGGCCCACCTAGAAATACAAGAGCATCTTGGTTGGGAGGGGATCTGGGTAATTATCTGCTGCTTTTACAATCTGCTTCTTCAAACAAGTCTGCAGGCCAGGAATTTAGTGCAACTAAATTCCACGTATGAACTGAAGAACTAGCGTGTAAGTGAGCTTTAAAATTGTGTGTACAGGTGTAGGTTGGATGCTCTCTTTTTGTGCTGTTTTGGACTGAATTCAGGGCCAGCGGAGGAATCTACGGAGGGGCTAATCCACGGACATACATGGTAGAACCAGGCTCCTAAGACACAGGCTCCTAAGAGCCAGTCCCCACTCTAGTTTTCTAGTTGGCTATGGATTTGTTGATATTGATAAACTCTGATCTTAGTATTAGACCATTCTAAGACCTAAACTGTACCTTTGCCCATAGAAGGGTGGTACAATTTTATTAACAAACAAAAAGATCTGGGCCTTATTATTAAAAATAGCACCTTCTTGGGTTGAGGTAGAAAAACACCTCAATGAAGCTACTGCCAGGCCAAAGTCTTAAAAGGCAATTCAGAAAGCCTGTGCCTGGTGTGCTCAGTCTCAAGGAATCAGGTTTGCTCAGAAAGTCAAAGAGGAAACAGTGGTTTGATGAAAAGTATGCTTCAACCTTAATATAAGAATATGTGCACTCGAATAACAAGAAGAGAATAAAGGCATTCAGGATGATTTAGCTGGAGGAGGCAAAGGATTTCCTCATGAGGAAGGTTGAGGTTTTCTTGATTAGAATCAACACATGTGAAGGAGAAACAACATCTGTAAGGTCGGGAGATGGTCCACTTGTTCTCAAAGAGGGTTTCAGCAGAGGGGTTATTCTTTCATTGTTACTGTATCAGAAAGAGTGACCGGTGCCTGACAAAATTTACAGAGCAGGAGAGGCAGGATTTCAGCAGTCTAGCGTGATCCCTGAGAGGGTGTGTCCGAAAGCTGCAGAAAGACTCCCTGGTAAGGGCAAGGAGGGAACCCCCCCCAAGTCAAACACTGGGACAACCCGATGACTCGGTTACAGAATGTTAGCACAGATTCGAGGGGGGAAGGCTGAACACATCAGTGCAAAAACTCCAAAAATCAGTGGGTGACTTTTGAGGGGACCACTTATTCTATGCTGTGCCCTAGGAAAACATGCCCAAGAAAGTTATGGTCAGGGCTTGAGGGAAGGCGCAGAAAAGCTGGGATACACTGGGGGACACAGAAGGAAGGACTATACCACATTCGGAGCCTGCTATACATGTTGGGCTGGTGGACGGAGATCCGGGAGGGATTATCCTGCCCAGGAAGCTTGACTGTGGACAAAGTTTGTTTAAACAGCAGACACTTTTGGCAGCCCCTGACCCTGCTGTTTTCCTATATCTCACCATGGAAAACTCCATAAAACGCATCTAGCAGCATACGTTAGAAACACATCAGGGCCAGAGAGCAGGGGGAAAGTGAAAAGAAAGTACTCGAACACTGCCAACGTCAGGGCCCTACTTGGTGGAGACGGAAAGAAACCTCCGAAGTAGGTTAATCAGCTCAGTCTTCCCGAAACTACGAGCAGAGAAAACCGAAGCAGCAGAGGCACGTTGCTGAAGGATGCAGCAGACAGAAATGACGTTCAGAGGCTGCAGCGTCCTAAACCCGAGGGAGGGACGAAGGAGGACTCGGTCCCGCCAGGCCGCGAGGGGCGCCCGTCACCGGAAGCGGCCGTGTTTCCGGAACTTGCCGCAGGCTGTTCCCGGGCGGAGTAGCCGTGGAGACTCGGGCAGGAGAATCGTCCGGGGATGCAGGGTTCGCACGTCTAAGCAATTCCACAGCGAGTGGCGGCAGCGACTGTGGCTCAGGACGGAAAATACCAGCCCACGGAGAGCGACAGGGGCCGCGGCCGGACGGAGCCCACGCGGTGCAGGTGGAGGTAGCCGGCGACGTGGGACCAAGAGGCTAGGAGAGTGCTCGATGGGAAGAACTTCTCTGTTCAGACCCGATGCCTGGGGGATGCTCCCACTGCAAGCTTTAGAGAGAGAGAAAAAAAACAAAACAAAACAGAAATATCTCAAATGACAATAACTGGGAAAGGAGATAAGTGATGAATCCCAGCCCATGCCCCACCCTGGTCCCACAGTTACGGTAAGTCCCGCAGAGACAGATTTACCTCTTATGAGAGGATTCTCCCAATTGATTTGTTTTTTTTTTTTTT
>CAUYSK010036505.1:0-43531 GCA_963575035.1 Avahi laniger
ACACCATACACAAGAATAAATTCCAGGTGAATTATAGATCTAAATGTAGAAGGTAAAACAAAGATAGGAACATCGGAGGGTATTATTATGATTTTTAGGTAGGAAAAATTGTCTAAAACTGAACACAAAAAGCACAAACCACAAAAAAGATTTGTAACTGGACATTAAAATTATAAACTTTGAATAATCAAAAGATATCATTAACTGAATAAAAAGGCAAAATAGAGTAGGAAAAGATATTTGCCATGTATATAATCTACGAAAGGGTAATATCCAGAATATACATGTCTTTGGCTTATATCTCTAAGCCAAAGATAGAAACTCCCAAGAAAAATCGGCAGAGTTCTTGAATAAGGAGTTCCCCCTAAAAATCTATGCAAAAGCAAACATACTATATATAATAGTCTTCAACCTCTTTAGTCATTAGTCATCAAAATAAATTTTAAATTAAAATCACTTTGGAGAACTCCTTGGCAGTTTCCACTGAAGCTGAAAACATGGATGTCTTATGACCCAACCATTCCATTCCTTGGCATATACGTAAAAATGCATACATCTGTGCACAAAAATGTCATGTGCAAGTGTATTCATAGCAGCATTATTCATGATAACCCAAATGTTTGTCAACAGTATAATGGACAATAAATTGTAATATTATACCCATCAGAAAGATGAATCACATAAATATGTTGAAGAGAAGACACAAAAGAATATGGATTGTATTATTTCATTTACACAAAATTCAAAAGCTGGCCAAACTAACCTGCTAGAAATCAGAAGGAAGAGGGGTTGGTAGGGACTAGAAGGGATCATGGTACAGACTTCTGGGGTGCTGGTCTTATTCTGTTTCTTGACTCAGTGATGGTTATATGGGTGTTTCCTTTGTCATAATTAATCAAGCTATCCTCAAGGTTTGTGTTCAATGCCTATAATCCTAGCACTTTGGGAAGCTGTGGAGGGATGATCACTTGAGCCCAGGAATTCTAGAACAGCTTGTGCAACATAGTGAGACCCAGTCTCTACAAAAAATAATAATTAAAAAAATTAGCTGGATGTGGTGGTGTGCACTGGTAGTCCTAGCTGCTCATAGGAGGCTGAGGCAAGAGGATCCCTTGAGCCTGTTAGTTGGAGGTTGCAGTGAGCTATGATTGTGCCACTGCATTCCAGACTGGAATAGTAATAGTAATAAACCCATTACAAGTTAACATAAATATTACAAATCCTTTTAACGTCTGACTCAATAAAAGGTAGTTGGACTCTCATACCTACTTCTGCAATCTGTTGTAATACAATGTTTGGTTGAAATAAGTAAAAAGTCAACCTCACACAGCTATGTAGTTAGAAAATGGAGGAGTATTTTAAGAGCCTTTTCAAATAATTATTGATATTCTTCTTTGATACTAAACCAGAGCTGGATAAGAGGTAGTTTCTTAAAAGTTAGTTTCAGTGTAGAATCTGAAACCATATTCTAGAACTTTTTGTACTGTGACATGAAAATACATTAGTCTACCTTGCAGTTTGAATGCATCCTTTACTCGGACATGAATTTGTAACATCATGTATTAGACATTTGGAAAACATTGGTTCCTTGAGTTACGTAGGTCTTTGAATCATTGGTACCTTTCATTGGACAATACAAAAAAATCAAAATGTTAAAATATCACCACTATTCTTATCAAAAAAAATCTCATGGTGGTAGATATAAGTTGTCCAAAATTCTAAATTTTCACTTGAAAACTTGAATTTTATCTGTGGCAGCAAAAACTGTCAGACATTTTCCGTGAAGTCAGGCTTATTCCTTTCATTTTTGATAAAATGTTTGCCACCTACTTAAATCTGATAAACACTTAGTTTGTCTTGTCAATTTTTCTTTCAAGTAAAACTGGTGTCCCATAGGGAAAAACAAAAAAAGTAGCACCTTCATCTTGCAACTCAAACAATCACGTAAGGGCTTTTCCTTGAGACAGACATTGTACTTCAGTATGCAGAAGTCTTTGTATGTGCTTCTCATTTTATCACACAGAATATGAAAAAGATTTGTACTCAAGGGTCAATAGCTAATAATATTAACAACTTTTACTGTTGCATCAAGGATATTCTTAAGTGAAACTGACAATTAATTTATTCATTTCACGATGAGGGCATGGCAATGAAGAATGCAAGGACCACTAGAACAGTCTGGTGCCACTGCCCTCCTAGATTCCTGCTAAGGAACCAGCAGTTTTACTCACCGTTGCTTTTGTGCTGTGGGTGCAAATGTGAACACAGTTGTTCTAGGATAGACCATTAGATTCAAAAGAAGTTATTCAACACTTTGAGTACTTCACTTAAATTACTGCCCATCATTCACATAGAGGTGATTATCCTGGGTTATCCAGGTGGGTCCAATGTAATCACAGGGGCCTTACATGCCAAAGAAGAAGGCAGAAGAGTGTGTCAGAGAGATTTGAAGATGCTATGCTGCTGGCTTGGAAGATGGCAGAAGGGGCCACCAGCCAAGGGACTCGGGTGGCCTCTAGAAGCTGGAACAGGCAAGGAAACAGATTGCTCCCTAGAACCGCCAAAGGAGGTATCCCCTTGGTGACACCTTGATTAGCTCCGTGAGACGCATTTTGAACTTCTGACCACTGGAACAATGAGATAATAAATTTGCATTGTTTTGAGTAAATTTGTGGTCATTTGTTACAGCAGGAATAGGACACAAATACACTGGTCATACTGATTGCTTCTGGGGAGAACTGAGAACTGCATCGCTTGCAGAGAAGAGGGAAAGGAAACTTTCTCTTCGTATCTTTTTGTATCTTTATTCTTGAGAATAAATTATCTACTCAAAAAATTGAATTAAATGAAAAGTAAAAATAAAAACTTCTACATACTTGACCAATGTTGTCAGGTCTTCAATCCCACAGAGAAAAACTAAGACCAGTTCAACTTTTGTTTCTTTGTGGAAAATCTGTTTTTTCTGACTGAATACTTAACAATTATTTTCTTTCTCTTTATAATCCAAAGGTGTCGCCAGAATTTGTCCACAAATAATTTGTACTATACTCACCTTCAGAAAAAGCAGGGAGGGTAGATGAAGAGTCCCTCATGTCCTGCATCCGGAAGCTGCCCTTTACAATAACTTCCCGTCAGCCCCAGCCAGAGAGCACTGGATTTCACTCCTTCTGGGCCAGAATTTATGCTAATTTGCCTGCCTCATTCAGGTGGCGTGAATTCCAATCTTACAATCATTAAATTAAATTTAGCCTAAAGCTGCCTCCTTACATATTTTCAGTTTGGTCTAGAGGTTTCTCTGTACCTAATGAATAATAACATAACTGGATGTGTAAACAGGCTATAACCTATTCTTGCACCGATCACTGAGTTTCAGCCAATCAAAGGTGGCCAACTGTTCAAACAGCGTTCAAATAAGACAAATGCAGAGCTGTAATCAGTTCCGCTGTTTCTGTACCTCACTTCCGTGTTCTGTATGTCACTTTCATTTTTTGTCCATAAATTTCCCTTGACCACGCAGCAGTACTGGAGTCTCTCTGAACCTTTTCTGGTTTGGAAGGTGCCCAATTCGTGACTCATTCTTTGCTCAATTAAACTCGGTTAAACGTAAATTTGTCGAAAGTTTTTCTTTTAACACAGTGTAAAAAGGGTTGCTAACGTCCCCGTGTGGCTGCTGTTCAGTCCTGACACTTGGCACATGTCCCTGCATCTACTCAAACCAGTTGACAATGTATTTTAAGTTCCCAGTTTGTGGACTGGCTTATTATGAATCCAAATTTATGCAGTTAGTTAGGTTCTGACCTACCCTAACTGCAGGGTGTAGAGACCAAGGAAGATTTGCTGAAAAAAATCACTGACACAAGGTAGATTGATTAATAGGAGAAAAGGAATACAAATTTACTTAACATGTTTACATAGGAGCCTTCAGAATGAAGATACAACCTTCTAATCAGATACATAAGTTCATAAAGAATGAGGGCTTAGATTGTGACAAAACAGGTTTTTAAGTGGCAAGACAGGTTATGGGAGGGAGAAAGGAAGAGGTTTGGCTAGCAAAGGGGTCTTGTTATAAAATGAAACCTTATAGGTAGCAGCCCTCAGAGAGAACAGATGGTAAATGTTTCTTTTCAGACTTTTAAAGGTGCAGACACTCAGCTAATCTATCCTAGCTTGGATAAGAGAAGACCTGGCTGCATTAATGGAGATTCTCTACAGATGGTAATCTCCCCCCCTTAAAAGACAGGTTTGCAGCCTTACTTCTGCCTGCTGGACTTATGGCAGCCATCTCAAAATATGTCAACGAGATATATTTTGGGGTAAAATATTCTGATTTCCTTCAAGGGCCCTCTTTCCAGACCCCTCCATTAACAAGCACAGACGTACCAGCCCCACCTGTTAAGGCCCAATTCTAATCCCTCTCCAGTGAGGTCCTCAGATTCAGCCCCTGCTTACAAATCCCGGATTTCCCTTTCCTGGCTTCAAGCTCAGCTACAAATTAAAACAGTTTTTGTTCTACTTTATCCAGCATTGTTAAGTGTTTGGATTGGGAAGGGCAGAGACCTCTCTCATGCCAGCTCAGTCCTATCAGTGCAACAGAGTGACCAGAAGTATCAATTCTACATGATGAGTTCCTGCTAATACTTTCTTATCACCCCCAACATAATGATTAATGACACATACTTTAGAACTGGATGGAGCAGGATTTGAATTAGCAGTGGAATATTACTCAAGTTACATAATTGCTCTGAATGAGCATCTTGCTTCATTTATAAATGTGCATAATGACACTCTCACAGGATTTTCCCAAAGAATAAATGAAATCCTAGTGCATGGTGTCAGGTGCCACTCATTTCATTATCTGGCACTTTCTGCATTATGGCTTTCTGCTGTTGTGTCACTGTTGACGTCTTGGGCGCTGCTAAGGGTATCAAACAATCTTGTTAAGTTTCCTTTGATTCCCTGAAGGGCAAATCTCAGTCTTCGAGACTATTCCATTGTGTACTCATTTGAGAATGCTTTCTCAAATGTGCCATCTGTCGTTTCTTATTTTCCATTGTTGACTCTGTCTAGAACAGAGAGGGTCTCTTTATACCTAGTGCCTGACAACTAGTAGAGTGTGTGCTCTGCTCTTGGCCACCGCATTGCCCCTTTTCAGATTGAAGTGCTCAATATGCACATTTCTGAGTCAAATTTCTGGACTCTTTCAGGTACTAGACCAGGATAGCTGTTTCATGAGATTGGATCTCATCATACCCAAATTGTCTCATCTCTAATACTCTGAACCAATACAGCACACACACATACACCACCATCATTGCTAGCACAGACGATCTCCTCTCCATTCCCACCTGTAAGTGGTATAATTATTTGAGATTTGAGTAGTAATGTATCCCTCTATTTCCCTACTACCAAGAGGAATTGTGTGTTGGAGGAATAGGAGAATGGAAGGTGGTAGCAGAGAAATAGCACCACAGTTTTTAGTTGGTATTGACCCCCATGTCTCTGAACCAGAGGCAAGATGCTAAGGGGGGAACAGATCAATCATATTAGTTCAGGCTGGAAGGTTTGGTCTGTTTCAAGAGGCAAAACACATATTAATGGTCAGTTGTGATTTGCAGTTCTGCTCCATACATCTCTTTTTGCATTTTGACAATAGGTTCACCAACATTAGTTTTTAGTGTGACAGGCATTAATATTTTTCTGCATATCATGTGTATTTAGTTGTGAGAGGCTGTGTCTGAGACCACTAATCCCAAATGTTACTTTTAATTCAAAATGTCTTACAGAATTTAATAATTTTTATCCCAGCTGAAATTTGTATTAAGGAAACAAAAAAATCAAGACAAAAAGATTGAGCATACTTGAACATAACTGGACCCAAAGTAAGTGCCTAATGTCTTTTTGCATTGAATCCAATAATAAACATGGTCCCACATTGCTAGTACCACCATTTCAGAGTCTCTTTCTATGAGACAATGTAGAGAACATCTCAATAAATTGGACCTGGTGCATTGCTCAATTCTTATCGTTCTACACGTCATACAACTCCTCTTTGGTTCTGGCAAGATGATCTATATTCCACCCTCCACACATGACTAGTCCATTCCGCCATCATGCTTCTGGTCGTTAATTGCTCCATTGTGAACATTGGCTTCCCCTCCCTTTGGTGTCCATGTCTCTAGTCAATTTGCATCTGCCCCACAACACATTTCTCCCAGAAAAAAAAAAATGCCCCTAATTAATTCATATGCCATCCTGCCTGAGTCCGGCTCCCCTCAGAAGGCATATATTTAGCTTCTGGCACATTAATCTGCCTTCATTATCATGTTCCTCTTAAAAGACAACTTTCTATAATGTCAGTGTGTTTGCCTGTTCTGATTGTCCTTGACCAGAGCTCATGGAAGACAAGACCTACCTCCTTGCCATGTTCTCTGACTCCTCCTTCTCTTTGGACAGAAATGCATATTGTGTACAGTGCTCTATACACAATAACAAGGAATATTGTTCACCACCTCGTGTATAGATCATTGATGGTATTGTTTAAAGCTAAGATTACTGAGGAGGTTTTATGCTGGATGCTAATTTATGCTAATGAAAGGAAAATCAAACAAGTTTTATTTGTTGTTGTTAAAGGATTTTTCCCTTTAGCAATTCATTATAATGTGAACCTCATCACCATCTGGGTATTTGTGGCAATCAGGTGGGAATTCAGAACCTCTTTCCAACCCAAACACTGAAGTGAGGGGAGTCATCAACCTGAATTAATCATCGGCCTTCCAGGAAAAGACTGCAGGGCAAAATTATTATTCTTGAGGCAAGGCAAAATGCAAAACAGATTGGACTTTAAAATTTGGTAATTCCATAGTTAAAATAGTAAAGTAGTGCTAATGGTATAAAATGGAAACTGAAAAATTGGAATACTCCATGAAAACCACTGAAATGGAACAAGAAAGTGTAGTTCTAGTATTAAACTGAGATGAAGGCTACCTGCTCAGCTGAATCAACTAACATTATTCGGTTTAGGGGATGCCATTCTCTATTGTGTGACATCATTAGTTAATCACAGCAGTACCTTTTTTCCTGTCTTTCCATACAGGGAGGTTCAGAATTCTTTTCAGGTAGCCACTAGCCATAGATTGAATTTGTTACATGTGATAGTCATTCAGCAAACATTCATGCCCCTCTCCCTCCCTGCATAGGCAAGGTATATTTCCCTACCTCACTGATATTGGACTTGGCCCTATGACTTGCTATGACCAATGGGATGTGATAAGAAGAGAGGCCTTAAATGTGCTTGTGTGATTTGGTTCTAGGCTCTTCTGCTCTGGTGTCTACCATGAGAAAAGAATGCTCCAGGTAACCACTGGCTCTTTAGCCTACGTCTGACGACAAATATACATGGAGTAGACTTGATCCTAATCTATAGCCTGAAGCAGAACACACAAATGAATTCTTGTTCTTGTAAGCCACTGAATTTTAGGGTCCATCTTAGATGTAATTTATTGATAATTCCTGCCCTAAAAACTGGTAGAGCACAAGGAAATGACTAGGATAAAGTAGACCCATCTTTCAGAAGTAATAAGGAGCCAGTATAAAGAAGAAATAGCCATGTTGGAAGCTTGAATCATAGTCTTTTTTAGATTTTTTAGATTTTTGACTAATCTCTCAGTCTAGAGATGAGGAAAATGAGCTTGAGAGAAATCAAATGGTTTGACAGGCCAGGCATGGTGGCTCGAATCCATAATCCCAGCACTTTGGGAGGCCGAGGCAGGAGGATTGCTTGAGCCCAAGAATTTGAGACCAGCCTGGACAACAGAGCAAGACCCTGTCTCTACAAAAAATTTAAAATTAGCCTAGTGTGGTGGCATGCTCCTATAGTCCCAGTTTACTGCTGAGGTGGAAGAATCACTTGAGCCCAGGAGTTGGAGGTTGCAGTGAGCTATGACTGTAACACTGCACTCCAGGCCAGGTGACAGAACAAGATCCCATCTCTCAAAAAAAAAAAAAAAAAAAAGGTTTGACAGAAGAACCAAGATGTAAATTGAAGTCTCTTGATCACTACTAATGTACTCTTTTTGTAACAAAACAACAATGTGTGCTTTGAAGAGGCATGTGCTACTGGCATTCTGGACCAGAGAGAATTGAGCTGCCAAGTAGTATCAACAAAAGAAGCGGCCAGCCCCTCCTGGCTGCTGGGCTGCAGATTGCCCTGCGCAGGGTCGCTGGTTTTGTCCCTAGAGAACCCACCTCTGGGAGCTCTGAGGAAGAGCAAACACCCAGTCTGAGGTTCAGGCCATGGCCCAGAAACCTGATGGAGCAAAATTCTGCAAGGCAGGACAGAAATAAAAATAAGAAAGCAAAGCCTCAGCATAAAAAGTCCATCAAATGGTTTCCAGCCACTTTTAGGTTGGAAAATAGTCTGGGTCACCTATTTTTCAGAAAAGAGCCAAGGAAATGGATGATTTTAGACATTAACACGTCAGCTAAGATTGACCCAACATTTCAGCAGAGTAAGCTGCTGCCTATGGATGTGATTCCAGAGGCTTTGGGAAGACCACTTCCAGCCTTGTCAGGTTAAAGTGAAACTCCTCTTCTCCTTTGGCTCAGTGCTCACTCAGCACCAAGCAAAATTAGTCTGCAAGTAAGAGTAGTACCATGCTTCTTAGTGCCTATTCAAGTGCATACCACACAAGAAACACTCAATGAATATTTTTCAAATGAATGAATGGACAAACACACAAATGAATGTTAAATACTTATGTTACCACTGATCTGACGTAGAGGTTTATATTATAGTTTATTAAAAAAGGAGTCGTAACTAAGCAAAAACATAAAAAGTATTGAGGTCAAGTTTAAATTCTGCTAACCTCTCATTCATCCATTTAACAAATATTAATATTCAATGTACAAGCACTGCTATGTACAAACACTCTGCAATTGGCTGTAGATGGAAATCAAATAGACAGAAGAAGCCCCTGCCCTCAGGACGCTGATGATAATTTAACCAGAGGAAGAGCTTAAGCACACAATCAAACATACACAAAAATATAAAATTAATAAGAAAAAGAACAGGGAACCATTTGAGACTGTGAGAAGACGTGCAAATTTTACATTAAAGGATCAGAGAAGGTCCCTCAAGCAAACATTCCCTAAAGGTCCCACTGGACATGTATGAACTGGAAAATAAACAGGCATAAAGAAACATCATTATTCACAGAATCCTGCATTTGAAATGCACCAGCTAATTGAGTAACACAAGGGCATGTGCAGTGAGCTGAGGACCTTCTATTTTTTTAGCTAGGCCCTACGACCCCTATTCTCCCCAAGAAGCTCCCCAAACCATTACCCCTTGTAAGCTAAAAGCCAGCAAATTACAACAATGAAACCTTTGAAATCTGATTACATATTACATATATCAGGTTTTTGTAAAATATGTAGACATCCAAACGTACCAAGCAAATAATCTGTATATGAAGACAGAAGATCCACAGCAGCAAATTCTGGGATATTTGGTAATGCTACCTGGTTAACTTTGTCGGTTCTAGTGTTCTTCTTGCCAATAACTAGGTTAATTGCCAGCACAGCTTCACTGACCTATAATTAATGCATAAATCAGAATTCATAAAGGTAACCTTTCCATGAGGTAATAATATGAAAAAGTAAATTCATAAAATAATATTCCATATACAATGGAAGAAAAGAATAAAGACAACCTGAAAAAATAATATGTGATCCCTGACATGTAGAATATATCATAGTCAAACAAGTCATTTAGCGTTGACAATTTAATTAATGCATAAGTCACTTTAAATAACCTACCGCACCTAGCAATGACAGATATTTGCCAAAATGTCAACTATGTACATATGTGTATCTGCCAATATTTTCACAATATTTTCATTAAAGAAAAGCTGAAACAAGCAGAGCCAGTTCTGGCTGATAGAGATTAAAAGCATTACACATATAACGAGTATTTCTAATCTTTTCAAAGAAACATAATTGGCACAAATCCCAAACAAGGTGAAATTCTCCTTTCTCTCTTATAGATACATTGTGTTGTCTTAATGGCTGGTAGGCAAAGAATACAGACACAGCGGTAAAAAGAAAGATTAGACAAAAATCACACCAACCTGTGCGGCAGCTCTTATCGCAATCCAGGCCAAGGAACTGTACATTTCAAATTTACTTACTGTTGATTCTTTAATAGAACTGCTTCTTCTGGGAGGAGGCTAAAAATATGACAAATGTTTTATGATAAAGATACCATAAAGTTTCATGATAAATTTTCTCATCTTCTGAAGATGACATTTTAGTGGAATACTATGTAGTAATTAATAATAATAACGTATCTATTGACATGAAAAGATAGTCAAAATACATTGGGGACAGAAAAGTGGAGGTTACAAAACTGAATGCAAAGCATGATCCCACTCTTCAAAGACATTGCACATCCATATAGTCCCTGTACATAAAAGCAGGGAAAATTACTGACAGTGGTTATCTCGAGTTTTAAGGATAAATTTTATTATATTTTTCTAACTTTCCATTATGAGCTTGCATTATTTGTGTAACAAATTAATAAAAATGGCATTTTAAGTAAAATTAAATTCCATTTTAATAGAGAATCTATAAACTGAATATATCGTATGTAACAATGTCATAAATGAGATTATTACCTAAAAGTTTTTGATAGGTATTTGCTATCATCTTTATAACTAGGAAATATTAAAGAGATTATATTATTTATCATGAGGTTCCATAGAATAGCAAAAAGAAACAATGAATGGGGACATTTTTTACCATAGGTGTCCATGTATATATATTTAGTTTTTAAACATAAGAAAGTCAAGATTACAGAAATGGACAGAAAGAAACCGCACCAGCAGCATAATATCTGTTGTATATTTTTAAAGATAACTAAAATAAGTGTTAATAGTCTCTCTAAAGATTTAAATAATCTGGATAGAGCTAACCATTAAATAGACCCTTTGATGCTAATTTTTTGATACCTGTATTTTGACCAATTCTTTAATTTTCAGCAAAACTGCAGAGTAAAACAAACAATAACAAAAATGTCTTTCTTTTACTTTGGCTAGAAGAATACCAAGGAAAAGGAAAGGCAATTTATAATGCTGATGCCAAAGCAATAAGTACGAGACACAACTGTGGCCTAGCCTAGATTAAGTGGTAAGCGTGGGGGAAGATGATATCTAGAGAGATCTGTCTATGGGGAACCTGAGCTATATAGCCCAGTCCCAAGATAAAAAGGCCCTAATCATTAGCTATAATGGAACTGTTTAGGCTCTGGGGTAGCAATTGCCAGTCTACAGGCTAATAAGCTTGGGCAATTTACCTACTTAAATTCTGGAAACAAGACTAACAGGCATGAAATGAAGAATAGAGAATAATATTAAATAACTGGAATGTAAGACCAGTGACCAAATATTAAAAAAAAAAAGAAAGAAAAAGAAAGTAATTTTGAATTGAGCGGAAAGCTTTATTGAGGAGGTCAGGCTTGAGCTCAGAGTAAAAACATTTGGAGTACGGAAAGACTATGGTGGGCATTTTTTAGATGGGAGAGGTGTTCAACATTGCACAGGAGATTCTAGCCCATATAAACAGGAAAGAAAAAGGGAAAAAATGCATTCTAGATTAGAAATGAAGAAGTAAAAGAGTTTTTCTTTATAGAAGACATGATCCTGTATGTAGAAAATCCTAAGAAATAAACATACACACATCCACAAGCACTACTAGAACAAATGTGTTTAGAAGGTCGCAGAAAACAAAACTCAATGCTCACAAATCAACTGTATTTCTGTACAGTAGCAATAAACAATCCAGTAATGAAAATTTTAAAAATTCCATTAACAATAGAAATAAGTTCAATGAAAAGGCACAAGACTTATACACTAAAAACAATGTACAAAACATTGTTGAGGGAAATTAACTAAGATCTAAATAAATGAGGAGACAATTCATATTCATGAATTGGAAGACTTAATATTGTTAAAATGACAACTGTCATTAAATTGATCTATACATTCAGCACAATCCCTACAAAAATCCTTTTTTTTTTGTAGAGATTGATAAGCAGATCCTAAAATGTATATGAAAATGCAAAGGATTCCAAGTAGCCAAAAACATTTCACATAGGAAGAACATAGTTGGAGGACATGCACTTTTCAATTTCAAAATTTACTAGAAACTATAGAAATCAAGACAGTGGATACTTGTAGGAAGGTAGACTTAGAGATCCATGAAGCAAGATTGAGGGTCCAGGAATAAACATTTACAATTATAATCAATTAGTTTTCAACAAAAGTACCAAGGCAATCCCTTGAGGAAAGGTTAGTCTTTTCAACAAACAGTACTGGGACAATTGGACATTCACGTTCAAAAACACGAACTTAGATCATTATCTCACACCATCTAAAAATATTAACTCAAAATATATCAGAGACTTAAATGTAAAAGTTAAAACTATAAAACTGTAAGAAGAAAACATAGGGGAAAATCTTCAACCTCTGAGATTAGACAAAGGGTTCTTAGATATGCCACTAAAAACACAATCTATAAAATAAAAAAATGATAAATTAAAATTCATTAAATTAAAAACTTCTGTGCCTCTAAAGATAAGCTACTATGGTAGAAAATATGTGGAAATCATTTATCTGGTAAGGAACTTGTACCTAGAAAATATACGTATTGTATTTTATATATATATATATATATAGATAGACACATATACACACATATATAAAAAAAGAAAAATCTCAAAGCTCAATGACGAAAAAGACAAATGACCCAATTTAAAAACGGGCAAAGAATCTGAATAGACATTTCCCCAAAGAAGATATACCAATGACCAATAAGCACGTGAAAAGACGTCAGCATCATTAGCCATCAGGGAAATGCAAATCAAAAACACATGAGATATCACTTCATACCCATAGTATGAAGTAGAAGCCATAGGATGGCTACTATCAAAAAGACAGATAATAACAAGTGTTAGCAAGGATGTGGAGAAACTGGAACCCTCATATACTGCCGGTAAGAACGTAAAATGGTGCAGCCACTTTGGAAAACAATCTGACAGATCATCACAAGGCTAAACATAGAGTTGCCATATGACCTAGGAATTCCACTCTTAGGTACATATCCCAAAAGAACTGAAAACTTCTGTCCACACAAAAACTTATATATGAATGTTCAAAGTAGCATCAATCATAATAGCCAAAAACTAGGAACAATTCAAATGTCCATCAACTGCTGAATGGATAAAGAAAATGTGGTCTATCTATATAATGGAATACTATTCAGCAATAAAAAGGAACAAATTACTGTTACATGCTACGACATGGGTCAACCTGAACAACATTACGCCAGGTGAAAAAAGCAGGCACAAAATACTACAAAACGTATGATTCCATTCACATGAAATGCCTGGAAAAGGCAACTCTATAGAGACAGAAAACAGTTTGGTGGCAATATGGTACCAGAAGTAGGAACAGGATTGACTACAAATGGGCATAAGGGATCTTTTTGGGAGGATGGAAATGTTCTAAAACTGGATGGTGGTAATAGTTGCACATCTCTGTGAATTTACTAAACATCCATGAATTGCAATCTTAAAATGGGTTAATTTCATGGATGGAAATTATACCTCAGTGAGTCTTTTTTAAATGTATGCATGCTGATCTCTCTCTTTGGACTACTCTTCTCCCACTTACTTACTTGGAAAAGTCCACTTACCCTTCAAAATTCATCTGATCTGTGAAGTCTCCAGCATTCCCCCAAAGCAGAATTAGTCCCTACTTTGTCCCACTTCTCACCTTGACATATCGTGATTATAATCCTTGTCATGTTGCAGTACAATTATTTTTCTACCTTGATAGACTCTGTGCTTCTTGGGGAAAGAGAGTAAAAAGTACCTGACAGACACTAAGCCCTCAGTAAATGTTTCATTAATGAGTGAATAAAGGAATGTTCAAGAAATAGTCAGTTCAGCTTAACTAACAAATAACTATTAAATACCTACTATGTACAAAATGCTTCAGAAAGAATATAGATGTTTAGCTGAAGTTACATAATGATAGATAATAGTTCCATTTTTTAAGTACTTATTATATCCAAGCCCATTATCTTGTCTAATTCTCCTAACCATCCTAAGGAGTAAGTATTAATATCATCACCTCCAATTCACAGATGAGGAAACTAGGCTTACAAAGGCCTGAGTCACACGGCTAGCTACTATGTCATGAAGCTAGGATTCAAACCCAAAGCAGTGCTGTATGGACACTACATAAAAGTGAAACAAAAGTGTTTTCTTTTAAGGGTTTAGAATGCATTGTATTTATTAGGACATATTTCAAATGTTTTATTATATTCCAACTGTCTGAATATGTCTGGATGAAAATTTTTTGCAATTTATTTTTGGCTGTTTTCTGTACTTCTAGTAATTCTGTGACTTGCTAAAATATTTATACTGTGTCAAGACATACAGAAAATAATGATCATATTATATCAAATTATACTACTCTTTTCATTCAAATCTTAACTTCTTCACACTCTTAATTATAAACACTTCTTTAGTAAAGGCCAAAAAGGTAACATATTATCTTCCCAGCATCCCATTAATTTGTATTGCCACCTGCTACGAAAACAAAGATTTTTTTTCCTCTTACTAGAAATAAACATGTTTATCACATCACAAAAGTAACTTTTCCTAGTTTGTAATTATTTTTATTTAACAAAATAGGTGCTATCCACCTAAGGCAGCTACCATATAAATAATGCAATTGACTGAGAATCTCTTTGTCTAAAGGTTTTAAATTATGTTTATGCTGTCTGAAAATTTAAGATTTGACACCAACATTTTCTGAAAAGATCTCTTGGTGGGTCAAATGACTATTCAATGAGGATGAAATAGGAAAACCTACTAAAATTTTATAATAAAAAATAAAATTACTTGGCTCATATACCTTAAACCCACTGGAATTATTCCTGCCTCTAGGACCTCCCCCAGTCCAGACCTTTGGTACTCGAGTGTGGTGCACAGACCAGCAGGCTCAGCACTATGTAGGAAGTGCCAAACTCAGACCCCATTCCCAACTTGCTGAATCAGAATGCATAATTCACAAGCTTTTCAGAGATGTTTCTGTACCTTAGCTGGGAATCACTGCATCTCTCTGCAATCCCACAGAGCTCCCTCCTCATCCAGCAAACCCCATCTTGAACACCATCTCTTTCCAATACAACCCCATCAACCCAAGTTATTTCCTAATCCTAAAAGTCATTCCCCCTTTCCCTCTTTCTCCCTCATTCCCTCCCATCTGGCCCTCTCTGGCTTTCTTCCTTTCCTGGTTTATTGATGTTGCCCTCTACTGAAAGGCAAGAACAGGGGCTGAGTTTGCCTCGGACACTGATTTAACACCTTCCTCTGGAACAGTGCCTGGATCATCATAGCAGGAGCTCAACAGATGTGTGACAGATGTGTGAATGAATGAGCTCAACAGATGTGTGAATGAATCAAAAAGTGATCTGTTTATAGGCCATATCAGTGTTGAAAATCTTATTTGTCCATCTGTTTAACCAATATGTCATTTCCTGCAATGTCCTGATCAATACTAAGGACTCATTGCCATAGACTATTTACATACACCTACAGTTCATACATAACATTTTAACAGGCAAAAAATGTCTACATGAAATCAATTTCCAGAGCTTTGATATCCAAAGATGTATCTAAATATAAATGCAACCATAAAGTAATGAATTAATTTCTCCAAGCCACACAGGAAATTCAGCCTCATTATTTCAGTAGCACAGTGTTACCAAAATAGCAAGCTCAAAGGCAATTAACTTATAATTTCTAATAAAATAGACTATTACCTTAACTGTTAATAGTGATGCTGAAATTTTTTTCCTTGGCTTCATCAGATGAAAATATAATAGGGCCATTTCTAGGTAGGAGTCTCTTATCAACCTAAAATGATATAATGTACCTATTAAAAATAGCTTCACCGCTCATAATCATTTGCATCATTTGCCAACAATTTCTAAGCTAATGAAAGGTAAAAACTGGCAAAACCGGCATTTGTCCCAAACTCACACCCTATTTTCATAGCACTTTTGGCCATAAATACTAGCACCTTCCTCCCTACTAAAATTGGAAGCTCTTGAAAAGAGTTGAACATTCTACCTTGTCCTTTGTTTGTAATACTCCATGCCATGACTGCTATGAAGCCCAATATCAAGACCATTCTAGAATATTCCAGCACACAAGGTACTAAAGAAGTGAATGCCAGAACTGGAGGAACTTATCCTGAAAAACAGGCCTGTCTCTCTACCCTCCTACATTAGTTAAAATGGAAAGAAACACACAGAATTATACAATGCAAAAAGCAGTGATTTGGTATGGTTTAAGTCTATGTAGTCATACCAAACCTGTTGGTTGGGGGTCAGTGCAGTTGTTACTCTCAATATTGAGGTGATTTTTATACAGAATTAAGTTGGCCAGTCCTGGTGCTGAGGACCAGAGTTAATATCCACACAAATCCTTTCTAGATATAATTCTACATCTCAGGGGGGAACTTCTGGTTTACAAGTCAGTAATCCAGAGGGAAGCCCTACCAATCCTGGGACTGACAGCAGACCTAGATACAGGCCAGAAGTGATTCACAGTCCAGTGCACCACTGCGATGATGGCCGTCATCTACCGTTACTGTGAAGGAGGCCTTGGTTCAGGGCCAAGAGCAACAGGCTTGAGAGGCATCCCACGGACTACCCTGCTACGAACAGACCTTCCAATCCTTACAGCCTTGTATAGTCGAAGCTCTACAGAACACAGGGCTCAAACCAAACACACACAGCTTCAACAACGGAAAGATACATTTTTTTACCCTGAGTTTTGATCATTTCTCAAGCTTAGTTGTACAGCTTCATATAAACTCTCAAATTGTAAATTCGGAGATTTATCTTCCATCAGTATTTGACGTTCTATTTTGCCTGGAAAAAGAAAAAGATATACAAAGATGGTTTTTCCTTTTTTTATCATTTAGAACTCAAGAACAAGTATTTCATGCTGGAAATTTGGGAAATCTAATGTGCTGTCCTTTTGTCTGTCTGTCATTTCTTGCAGAAAGGTAAGCTAGTAGGGAAAGATCTATTGCTTCCTTCTCCAGGAATCTCAGGATTCCCCTGCCTTCAGCTGGCCACACTGAGTCAAGACTCCTTTGGCTTTCCTGACACAACTGGTCTTATCATCTTATTTTTCTCTTCATTTCCTTACTTTGTGCTTCCACCTCCTCCTGAATCTCATTCCTTTTTCCTACATTCAGTTTCCTCTTTTCCCCGTCTACTTTACAGATATCATGGAAAACACCTGTACTTCCATGTTTATTGCAGCACTATCCACAATGGCCAAGATATGGAATCAACCTAAGTACCCTTCGAAGGATGAATGGATAAAGAAAATGTGGCATAGGTATAATGGAATATCATGCAGCCTTAAAAAAACAAGAAAATCTTGTCATTTGCAACAACATAGATGAACCCAGAGGACATTATGTGAGGTCAAATAAGCCAGGCACAGAAAGAAAAATACCCCATGATATCACTTAATTGTACAACATTAAAAAAGTCAAACTCATAGAAGCAGAGAGAGAATAGCACGGTGGTTGCCAGAAAGTGGAAGGTGGGAGGACTGGGGAGTGGGGAGATGTTGTTCAAAGGGTACAAAGTTTCACTTATACAGGAGGAATAAGTTCTGGGGATCTATGCTACAGCATGGTAATGATAGTTAATAATCATATAGTGTACACTTGAAAATTTCTAAGAGTGTAGCTTTTAAACGCCCTCTCTACAAAAAAGTAAAAATATGTGAGGTGACAGATACGTTAACTAGCTTGATTTAATTATTCCACATTGTATACATGTACAATATATATATACATGTACATATATATATGGGGTACATCACATTATACCCCATAAATATATATAATTTTTGTGTCAATTAAAAACAAATTTAAAAAAATTTTTAAATTAAAAGAAAGCACAAACTTAAGGGGGTGGGGGCAAATGCTAAAACATCAGCCAGTGCTTGAAAACTCTCCACGGTGATGCAAATAGTCCAGCCCCCACACAGCTCCCAGCCCTCAGGGTGAGCGGCAGCCTTCAACTGCAGGCTCTAGCAAAGCACCTGGGTAGCAAAAAGGGCAGGAAAGGGAAATCTTATAATCACTGCAAAAAGGATCTCAGTGTTCAAGCGGCCTGTGGAAAGGGCACAGTGTCAAATTCACATCTGGGCACTATCATTTAATAGCCGCTGATTTTTAGAAAGTGACTTAACCAGACTACACCTCATTTTCCTAACCTGTCAACTGGGATTAGTCATGCCTACCTTGAAGAGATGTTGTAAAGATTAGCAATATGGGATATAAAACATTGACTACAGTGCCTAGTGTGTAATAGATGCTCAGTAAATGAGAGCAATCATCATCATCTTTTTCTCACTGCTAAAATGGCCACAATAAAATTATATGAGGATATTATGCAAATAGGTATTGTATATAAGTTGTAAGTATAAGTATGATATAGCTATTTAATTTCAATGGTATGAATCTCTTGGTTATAGAAATTAACCAAAATGTTTAGCTAAGTAATGAAATGACGTAGCAAAAGTATCTTCCAAGCATTATTTAAGTAATAGCATTTATAGCTAAGTGGCTGATGCTGACCTTTTTTGGTTAAACATGAAACTTTGTGTAAGAGAAGGGTCAATTATAATTACAAAAGAAATGAAGTAGTAGTACTTTTTTTCTTTCTATATATAAACTTAAAATAAGCAGTTTTCTTTTTAAAACGGAATTTGGCAGAGATACCAATGTGTTTAGTTATCACCAAGCCCTTTGCAAAATCAGTAATTTTTAGAGGCAATAACCACATTTTTCAGAAGCCTATTCTCAATAGGAAAAACATTCCACTAATTTTATCACAGTTCTGACCCCAAATGCATCTTACCTTTCTGAAAAAGGATTTCAGCTTCCACCTCATGTTCCTGTATTGCTGCTGTCTTGCAGAGCTTCCTGGCCATTTCAAACAGATGGAGAGCGGGTAACCACCTTGAGGGGTCCTTCTTTTTATGGTTATAGAATACTTGCTTGGCCACTGTATGTCCTAAAAGAAAACAATAAAATATATAGTGTTCATACCAAGCCTGCGAGTTCCAGATTGCTCTCACAGTAATGACATCTATTAAGGACGCCATGGTCTGCACAGTCTTTAGCATCCAAGAAATGTTTTAAAGAGGCACAGTGAACTGCAACAATAACTTTTCAAAACTTTATCTTTTTAAAAATTTCAAAATATTAAGGGGGTGCAGATATTTTTGATACATGGCTTAAGCTGGGGCTATAAATGTGCCCATCACCAGAACAGTGTTCAATACACCCATTCGGTGGGTTTTTGCCCTTTCCCTTCTCTCTCCTCCCCCCGCTTGATATCCAGTGACTTTTACTTTCCTCTGTGTACTTGTGTGTCCATTGGCTAGTTCCAGTTTATTAATTTCCAACGTTTTTTTGTTTTTAAAATAAAGGATAGTCTCTCAAGTCTCTTTCAGTTCTAAAATTTCTCAATGCTCTGCAAAACAACTTCCATGCTCCTAAGATGAGGTTGTTGGTAAAGAAACATCTGGAAGTTTTATGTAGTTCCCAATAAAATTTGCATAAATTAATAGGTAGCAATTTTCTTCCTGTTAAGTGAGAGGGGCAGCCTTGCTTAGTCCCTGAGTGAGAAATCTTTCTCCACCTGCACCGTGAGCCCCTACTGAGCCTTTCCACCCTAACATGAAGCACTACAGCAGTTGCTTACTATGCATTTGTCTTGTCATCCCAACTACACAGCAAACCCATAGGGACGGGGCCACATGCTGTGCTTCTTATATGGTCCCACCATCACTTAACATAATGAAGGATTATTGTATGGAAGAGGCATTAGACTTACCTTTGTGGCCTCAAAGACAGACATTTATTTAATAAATATTTTCTGAGTGCTTAAGCACTGGATAAAAATGAGAAAAGAGAATAATAAGAGCTAAGATTTATTAAACGCTTCCTAGATGCCAAGCACCATCTCAAGTACTTAACATGCATTATTCACGTGATCCGCATTCACAGCTGAGTGCGGACCATGATTATGCATATTTGACAGAGTGTACACCAGTGGCTCAGTGAGGTTTAAGTAACTTGCCCAAGGTCACATGGCTAGTAAGTAGCAAAGACGTAACTTGAACCTAGGCAGTCTGGCTCCAGGGCCTATACCCTATGCGATAATATTGCAACACCGTTTAAGAGGCAGATCACAGAGCTCAGTGTTTAATGGAGAATATGAACAGCCAGACAAGCCATCAAAATGCTATGTGGCCGACCGTGTAGCAGGGAAAACACAAGGCACTGTCACAGCGGATTAAAGGAGCCCCGGCCCAGATCCGGGAAAGGGCAGGGAAACCTTCACAGGGAACGTGGCTGTTTAGGCTGACAGTTGATGACTGCCTTCTCTTTGGGAATTATAAAGAAGAAAAACATTGGCATAAAGAGTAGAAGGTAACTAGGGGAAATACTATACTGATAGGACAGTTGAACTCACGCAATACAGATATAAACAGAAAGGGCGTGTAGGATTGCAGAGTACACATGCTGGGTTCTAGCAGAAGTGCGAGATCCTGGCCAGTCACAGGTGTTGTCACGTAATCTGAGGCTAGGAACAAGTTCCTACACGCCTCTGGGCCTTGAGTGTCTTACTCTGAAAATCGAGGCAGCAGAACTAGAAAATAGCAAAGTCCCTTTGGGCTCTGAAATTTTCCAATTCCACGACGTTATACCCTATAAAGGATTTTTTAAAGACCTAGAACTTTTTGCAAATTTTTAGGTTAGGAATGTGTTATAGGAATGGCAAGATGGGGGAGAACGTCTCAGTCTCTCTCTCTCTCTCTCTCTCTCTCTCTCTCTGTCTCTCTCTCTCTCTCTTTCGTCTCTTCCTCTCTCTTTCTCTCTCTCGTCTCTCCCTCTTTCTTATCCGGGGAGAAGTTACTGAGCCCTTTCTCTGGACCAGGCAGGATGGTAGCACACTGCCGAGAATATGGAGATGAAGATGCCAAGTACTTGCTTCTGGGAGCCTCCCAGGCTTGGAACTGTAAGAATAGCTCACACCTACAAAGCTCTGCCAACAAGCGAGGCACCCTTCGAAACACATTACATATTCTGCTCTCTTAAGCCAACAAGAAGCCAGTGATGTTGGTACTTATCCACATTTCACAGGGGAGGAAATAGAAACACAGGGTAGTTAAATGACTTGTTCAGGGGAATTGAAAAGAATGCTTTCTCCAGAGTCCACACTTTTGACCCCAACAGTTACCAGTTGTGATTAGATCCCAGTCAAGATGACAAAGAAAACATATATTCGTATCATTTGTCCAATACAATCTCACATGTCAATATATCTCCCATTTTTACATATTTCACTTGTTTCAAATTATACTGCAGCTGTTGATTAATATAAGACAAAAATATCAAATATCTTCATGTGATCGTGGCACATATGTATGCATAAACATATATCAGTAGTACTATATATATTATTATTAGTGCTATATATAATATATACTACATATTATAATATATATTAAAATATATACTATATATACTATATATATAGTATGTAATAAGGTACTAATATATAATAACAGTACTTGAACTGTCTTCTAGATTTTTGTTAAAATTAGAATTGTTACAGAAATTATTGATTATTTACTCTTTCTCCCTAACTAGATAGTAGGCTCTTTGACAGCAGAGGTGATGACTGGCTCCCTATTATATCCCCACTTCCCATTGTTCTTGCACATAAGTGGCCCTCGATGAACGTTTGTTGATTGAATAAGTGTAAAAAATTTCAGTGACTTTCATTCGTTCCTATTACACAATAAGGGATCCACTTTTTCATCTAATAAGGAAGCTCAAGGTTCAGTCGTTAATGGAAAAAACAATCTTAAACAATTATGATGCTTATTTTGGTTTTATAAAAATAATCTCCAAATGCTTTTTTCTGTCAGAGGCTGTCACAAAGAAAAAAATGTAAATGGCTCTATTCTTGTGATTCAATTTATACTATAAAGAAAAACTGTCGAGAAAGCATCAAGTCACAGATGATTTTGTGCTTTATAATATTGAAATGCTCCTTTTTCCACTAAATATCAACTCTATGAAAAAGATGTCGTGAAACTGACATTGTTTTGACAGGAAACTTGCTTTTGGTTTTGTTTTTTTAAGTCTGTATTTAATATAATATACCAGAAAGCAAGCTGTTCAGCTTCAAGCAAGTCTGAAACACAGCAACGGTATTGTCATCGAGCGGTGACACGTCTTCAAAATTAGTAAGTCAGAAAAGCAGAGAATACATTTGGTTTAACACAATCTGTATGATTTAACACAATCCGTATTTTCAGTTCCTGTAGAAATCAAATGTCCTGATAATATAAGAAATTGTGGACTAAAAATACAGGAAAAATAGCTCCTGTGAGATTAGCAAGCTGGAAGGAATTCGAGAAGCCAACTAAGTCAGCCTAACTTCATGAAGTAAGGAAATTTACCAATACAGAGGGGAACTAATTTACATAAAGTAATAAAATTCATATCTGATGATGATCATAATCATATAATAACAATGATCAGTAATAATAATGAAAGGGAGGAGCAGAAGGCAGATAAGGAGAAGAGTCTGGACAGGTAACAACTTGAGTGTGTCCTTGTTGCCTCCCCTTCCTCAATCCAATCCAACCATCAGCCTCTCCTGAGCTGAGCTCACCTTCTGCAGGTCCTGGAAGGTGATGGTAAGAATAGAAACAGCTGGTACGGGATTTTCTGTACTCTGGGCTGGACAAGAGCCTTGGAACCAGAGTCAGGAAGCCTTGGGTCAAAGATGAGAGACAGTATCCTGGAGAGAGCTCGAAACAATGTCTGTGAGCTCTGAAGAAAGACAGCTCTGGCTGTCTGGCTCCTTGGTTTCTGAGGAGGTGTGAGGGGCCTGAAAATGGGCTGAGTGTTCTCTACTCTTGAAGCTGAACAATGCCAGCCTTTGCTGCTTCTCTTGGTGCCTCAACGGGGACCTGAACTCCTGAAGGCTTGTACAACACCAACCCACAGAGGGAAAACTAGCTAGTCTTCACCACCACGCACAGCATTGCCACTGCTGAAATTAATCCAACAGTTGGACCTAAAGCACAATAAGTAGACAAAGTAAAATAGCCCAGCAAAGAAGATCCCGCAGCCAGCAAGAGGAAGAACAAATGTAACCCCCAGAAAAGGTGACAGTAGTAAAATAAAACCGATTGAGGGTCAAACGACAACTTGAATTAAAAAAATAAGAGCATATATAGAAATATAAAGTTTTCAGATAATTTTGGGAAGATGATCAATGCTGAAATCTGAATTAATGATCAGAAAGACCAAACAGAAGTATCTCAAATCAGAGGTGATAAGAATAAATGGAAATTATAAGGGAAAACATAATAGACTTGGAAGGCAAATCAACACTTGACATACAAATAATAATATTCAACACTTAGTAGTGCTTACCACGGTCCAGGCACTGGTGTAGGCGTTTAACTCATTTGATCTTCTCAACAATCCTATGAGGTAAGTGCCATTATTATTCCCTTAATGTTTGTGTCCCTTCAAAATTCATATGTTAAAACCTAACATCCACGGTGATGGTATTAAGAGGTGGGGACTTTGGAAGGTGATTAGGTTGTGACGGCTCTGCCCTCCTGAATGGAATTAGTGAACATCCTTGTAAAAGAGACTCGGGAACACCTGTTAGCCCCCTCTGCCATGTGAGAATGCATAGAAGGTGACTTCTATGAAGCACAGCAAGCCCTCAGCAGACACTACATCTGCTGGTACCTTGTTTGTGAGCTTCTCATCATCCAGAACTGTGAGCAATAAATGTCTGTGTTTATAAATTACCCAGTCTAGGGTATTTTGTTATAGCAGCCCAAACAGACTAAGATATCCTCATTTTTAAGATGAGGAAACTGGCCAGGCACAGTGGCTCACGCCTGTAATCCTAGCACTCTGGGAGGCCGAGGGGGAGGATTACTTGAGCTCAGGAGTTTGAGACCAGTCTGAGAAAGAGTGAGACCCTGTCTCTACTATAAATAGAAAGAAATTAGCCAAACAACTGAAAATAGAAAAAATTAGCTGGGCACAGTGGTGCGTGCCTGTAGTCCCAGCTACTCAAGGAGGCTGAGGCAGGAGGATCGCTTGAGCCCAGGAGTTTGAGGTTGTTGTGAGCTAGGCTGATGCCACGGCACTCTAGCCAGCACAACAGAGTGAGAGTCTGTCTCAAAAAAGAAAAAAAAAAGGAAAAACAGATGAGGAAACTAAGGCACAAACAAGTTAAGTCACATGGTCAAGATGTGAAACTAGACAGGTTGTCTCTAGCTGTACTCGTTAGTAGCTGAAGAAGAAGAAAGAACAGAGAGTGACTAGGCAATCATTAAGCAAGAAGAATTTTTCTCATAGCTAGAAAAAGATTTGTCTGCAGATTGAAAGGACTCATTGGGTTATAGGCAAGGAAAGAAAAGTCTTATACCCAGACATGTGCTAGTAAAATTCCTGAACTACAGAGACAAAAGAAGAAATCTTGCAAGCTTTCAGATAGAAAGAACAAATTCCTTATCGAGAGAAAAGAAAAATTAAACTGACACTGTAGTTCTCATCTGCAGCATTCAAAGATAGAAATGATGGAATAACCTCTATCAAATCCTGAGAGAAAAGGCCACACCCCAAGACTCTGACACTGAGTTGAGACAGCACATCATTCGCCTGTCAGAGTGCAAGAAAGGTATTTGCAGAGAACACAAATCCGAGAGACTGTCACCTGAGGGAAACACTCAAAAAGAAAAATAAAAAAAAATTCAATCAACAGCCTGTAAAGCAGGACAGAGACCGAAAGACTAAAGACTTTGAAGATGGATAAAAAGGAGGAGGAAGAGGCAGCAGCAGCACTTGCCCAGTGGTGGAATGACTGGGGCTGGATGTTATAAATCATAAACAGAGTTTTTTTAAAAAGGAAAAAAATAGTTCAAAGGAAAAACTTAAAGATATTTTGCATCAAAAAGTATTAAGTGATCTCAGTAAAATCTAGGAGCTGGAGAGAGTAGGAGAGGAGGAAGAAAAATCTGGAAATCTCTATATGGTGAGATTAAAGAAGGAAAGCAAAATTCATCTAAATGTCTCATCTGATTGGGGCAGCCTGGAAGGGAAGCAGGTAAGAGCCTCTTGGTGAGAGGAGATGGTTGGATCTGGGTAGGAGAAGAGGGGGCCACATGTCGGAGTCTGAGGACCGGGGAAGGAAAGGCACGATAAATGTCCAAAATATTAATAGGAAAAAGGCGATTAAAACAAGTTGATCAAACTGACAAAGATAAAGAAACTAAAGTAAAATAAGTACTAAATGCAAAGTAAAATGTAAGGAATAATTACAGCAATAGTACCACCATTTATTGCATGGCCCCTATGTGCCAGGCACTGTGAAATACGATATATACTTTATCTCATTTAATTATTCCAAATATATGGGGTAAGTAGCCCTATCCTCATTTTGACAATAAGGCATTAGACTCTAAGATCTTAGATGACTCCCAAGATCAGACAACTAAGAAGTAGTAATGCCAAGATTCAAGCCTGGGCCCTTCAGAGCCCGAGCCCCCAACTAAGCAGCTTGTTCTGCACTCTCCACCCAGCTTTCCTGTTTCTGCTACCTGCGTGTTAGTCTTCTTTCCATACCACTGTCCACTAGTTTATTTTTCTTCAAATATTTGAAAAGGATTCAACATTCACTGAGTGCATATCATATGTGCCAGGTGCTCAGTGCTTAATTTTCATTAGATTTGTACCTTGACTAAAGAATATTTCTTAAACCAATTTTTTTTTTACAAAAGTTATATCTCTTCATCGTGGAAGATTTAAAGGAAAGAGATAAACAAAAAGAAGAAAATAAACATCATCCATAGTCAACCAGCCAAGGAGAGTCTCTGTGAGCAGTTTGGTATAAATCCTTCTTGTTTTTATTTTCCAATGGTATCATAATGCATATAGTATGAGCATTTTGTAATTTTCTGTTTTATACATTTTCCAATGTAGTGTGAACATCTTTCCATTGTATAAAAATTATTCTGCAACATCATTATCAGTAATTGCATTGAAGTCTACTGGATGAATGATGTCTGAAAGCACCATGATTGATTGATTGATTGATTTCAAGCACTGTGCTGGGTGTGTGAGATATCAGGTGGACAAAACAAAATTGTTGCCTTAAAAGGTTCATATTCTAATGCAGTCTTCAAACAAGTAAACTGTCCTTAACAACCAATGTAATGGTGGATACAGAGAGATAGGAACACTCATACACTGTTGATGGGACTGCAAACTAGTGCAACCTCTGTGGAAAGCAATATGGAGATACCTTAAAGAGATACAATTAGAAGTACCATTTGATCCAGCAATCCCATTACTGGGCATCTACCCAAAAGAGCAAATGATGCTGTATAAGAAAGAGATCTGCACCCGAATGTTTATAGCAGCACAATTCACAATTGCAAAGATGTGGAAACAACCCAAGTGTCCATCAATACATGAGTGGATTAATAAAATGTGGTATATGTATACCATGGAGTACAATTCAGCTTTAAGAAACAATGTTGATATAGCACCTCTTGTATTCTCCTGGAAAGAGCTGGAACACATTCTACTAAGTGAGGTATCCCAAGAATGGAAAAACAAGCACCACATGTACTCACCAGAAAATTGGTATTAACTGATCAACACATAAGTGCATATGTAAGAATAACATCTATTGGATGTTGGGCAGGGGGGAGGGGGAGGGAGGATGAGGGGATGGGTATATGCAAACACAAAGAGTACAACGCGCACCATCCAGGGCATGGACACGCTTGAAGCTCGGACTTGTGCGCGGAAGGGGGGGCAAGGGCATCATAGGAAACCTAAACATCTGTACCCCCATAATATGCTGAAATAAAAACAAAAAAAGAAGTCAGATATAGCAAAAGAAGTTATCAACATGTTATTTTCAGTGCTGGGAGTAACTATAAATTGCTAGATAACTGTAATTAGAAACAAATTTTGATACTTTAAATTTATGTAAATATCCATTTCTTCATAAGACAGTCGATTATTAGAGATACTAGTCACACTTTGTTCCCCGAAATGTAAAACTTAAGGACAATAAAGCTTTAATGCTAGCTTAAAAAAAAAAAAAAACCATGGCAATGGGCTCCTGTTCATGCAAATGTCTAATATTACCATGCTCCCCATCACCCTAAAGCAGATGGCCTAAGAGAATGATACAATGTCTTTTTAAAAAAGATTTAATCTGGCACCAGCTGGGTGAAAACACTTTGGAGATTGGAAATAATATCTTCAGATGTATGTGTTCTGATTCATCATCCAATATATTATGCTATGTCTACCTGGATTCATGCAATCGAGAATCAAGGGATAGAATCAGGAGTGCCTCCTCTCAGTATTTCAATTTTCCCTCCTCCCATTCACTACTATCTCACATGAGATTTGCTGACACCGGTTAATCTTCTATCTCAGTAATTAAATTAAAGTTTTTACATAGTAAGGGGCAACCTAGAAACAAAATGGCCCCAACATTAAAACAGGTTTATTACAATGAAGGTGAAAAATATTAATGAGGAAAGTGCAAAAACTGTGAAGGTTTTGAGATTTTACCCTATTTGCAACCTATCAAGTTAACCTGCCACATTTTCAGGGCAGAAGACATGAGACTTCCGGGTTAGTGACAAAGGTCTTTATTCCTCACAGCAACAGTAGTAGCCAGGGAACCAGCACTTTCGTGCATCGATTGGTTCCCTGAGTCCCGATTCCCACAGATGTCAGAAAGAGAGTCAGGTGACACCTACGCATGCACTGAGTGTATTATTAGTATTAGAAAGAAACCGAGGGACCCTGAAACTTTTATAATAAGAAGCATGTTTGCCATTTGCTCCAAAGAGAGACACTATTTTTGTCTTCCAAGGCAGTTCGCTACACAAAAATCCTTTAGAAGATACTCCAGAGGAAAAGCGGACAGTGCCTTTGCTTGCCAGACATGTGGAAACGTGAGAAGTCTATGAAGAATTATCTCCCAACAGGAAGTTTCACATATTTTATTGTAAAATCTAAGAAATCATGTGAATCGTGTACAATATTTTCTCACAAGAAACATTTTAAGCTGGCTTTTGAACGTTTCACAGAATTGTAAAACTTTTCAATTTTTAAAAGGAAAAATCCCGCAATGAAACTACCACAGTATTATATGCTTTTTGTTTTGCCTCGTTCCTAGGAAAAAGGCCGAAAAATATTTAGTAAATTTTCTCGTTATGATTTGTGAGGCTAAGTACTATTCTCTTCCATAAATCTGCTAACAGGATACAAGGAAATGGGTGGACCAATGCCTTCTTTGTTTAAAATATTTAAAAAAAGCTAAAATCTAATAACATGTTAAAATAATACACATTTTTTAAGATGTTATCATTTCTAACGGTTTCTCTACACTATATCAACAGTGCAATGGTGATTCAGTGTAAATCATTACAGTGTTTCATTGTTACAATACTTGTGTTCAAGTACATGTTCATGAACATAATCAAAGTCTCTATTTTGACTTTTCTGTTATTAAAATAAGGTTATAAGTACAGCAGAATTTTTCCTATGGATGTTTCTAAATCTGAACCAAATTCATAATACATTCTCTAAAAACCTGTTCAACACTATGAGGTTTGTTATGTTTACACATCTCCTGCAGATTACAGAAAATGGGCTAATTCTGCAGCAGGACACCAAAAAAAAAAAAATCAAAAATAATTTCTCTCCATATACAACTAAACTATTATGCTAAGTTAGTATACATTCTGGATAACTAAATGGTGTTGATGGGGAGAAAGTAGCACCTTAGAGACAGACCTAACAAATTTTTTTTTAAGTCTAATGATCTTGTTTTCCTTTTTCTTTTTATGAAGTTATTGGATCCAACTTAACTGTTATATAAAATTATTCATGAAGCCATAGAGTATAAATCGAAAGTGTTTGCATAATCAAAACAAGCACCACGTTGGATGTTTGGCAGGCAAACAAAAAAAATAAATTAATTTGATTAAATTATATGTAATCTGATAATATTTGGTCTGAAAAACATGCTAGTGTGTGTGTTTATAAATAAAGCAATTGCAAAGAGCCATGAGCCAGCCAGCCTGCTAGAGGTCAACTCTTCGGCTGCAGCCTTTGGGCATAGAAGTCCCTGCATGTCTCACAGCAGCGTTGATACCACCGCATGTCCTGACACAGGTCCTTTTCGCGTATCACTCGGCAGTACACTGGCCACTGATCTCCCAGGCACTTGAAAGTTAGAGCAGCTGTGAAACAGAATATAGTGAATTCAATACATGCAGATATCATAGATGTCACTAGTAGAAACAAATTTCAATCACTTTGACTCATTTATATTACCTTCCGGAACTTAAAAGACAAAGAGATACAAACACACACACACTCTCTTTCAATAAAGGAGTAAAGTAAATGAATAATGTTCTTACTTATAAATGTTTTTAGGCTTATTAAAGATAGAATTCCAAATTCAATATGTTATACTTTTAAGCTTCAATTTTGTGGCTTTCATTTAAGCTTCTTTTGGACTTTAATAGAGAAGATTAAAAAGAAAAAAAAGAAATGTGCTCAATATATGCACTTTTGTGGGGATATGAAAATTAATAAGTAGTATCATTATTAATGAAATTATAAAGAAACAGCCAATTGAAAATATTCTCACATTTATTTCACATTCCTACTTTCCCACATGTTGCTGGAATATCTGGAAACAGTGATTTCCAGCTTCTGTAAAATCAAAGCTGATCATCACAAGGGACTGAAATTTATAGCAATAGTTAAAGTGTTTGAAATGAGAACTTAGCATACACAATCTGGTCATGTATTAGGTTATTAAGTATGAAATGTCTGATTTTCTTAAGTACTAAGTTTGACAGTTGATATCTATGACATATTGTTTTCCCACTTCATGTTTTACTTTTATTGTGAAGGTACATTCTCAGTCTTTCAAATGAATGGCTTGGCTTGTGATTATGATTATCTTTCAAGTTTTTTTTAGAGCAATTTTTGTAAAATCATGGATAAGTCAAAAATTCACGTTAATTTAGAATATGAGTTCTATCATGGAATCAATGCAGCACAGACAGCTTGAAATTTCAATGAAGTGTTTGGGAGGGATGTGGCTAATGAATGCACAGCACTTTGATGGTTTGAGAAGTTCCATTCTGGTGATTTTAATCTTGAAATTGAGTCAAGTAGACAACCCGAGACCAAGATGGATAATGATGAGCTGAAAGCTGTAGTGGAAGTGGATCCATCTCAACCTGCATGTGAATTAACAGCAAGATTTGACATTACTATTCTAACAATATTGGACCATTTGACACAATGGGCAACGTAAAGAAGCGGGATAGATGGGTTCTGCATGAATTAAATGAATGTCAGAAATTTCATCTCGTAGCTTGCCTTTCTTTGCTGTCATGACATAAAGGTGAACCTTTTCTACACTGTGTTGTTATGTGTGATGGAAAATGGATTCTCTTTGATAATCGCAAGCATTTGGCATGATGACTGGGTAAAGATGAAGTGCTGAAACACAGTCCAAAACCAAATATTCATCAATAAAAGCTAATGGTGTCTGTTTGGTGGTCCAGTGCTGGTATTATCTATCCACTACTGCTTCATGAAGCCTGATCAATCCCTTACAGTGGACGTCTACTTCAACCAGTTGGAGGAAATGATGAGGATGCTTGCAATCAAGCAGCTGAGATTGGGCAACAGAGACAGGCCAATTCTCTTCCAAGACAACGCTTGACCACATATTGCATAAACAACACTGCTCAAACTGCAGAGGCTGGACTTGGGAACTTTGTCAACCACTGTATTCACCGGACCTTGCACCAACTGACTCCCACTCCCTCCAGGTTTTGGACCACTCCTTGCAAGGGAAAATACTCAATTTTCAACAAACTGTGGAAAACGCCTTTTGCGATTTCATCGTCACTCGCTCTCCTGGCTTCTTCGTTGCTGGCATGAACAAGCTACGTTAAAATGGCAAAACTGTGTCGATACTTTAGGAGCATATGCTGATTAATGGTATTGCTTATTGTTTGAGATAATAATAAACTACAATTGATTTGAAGTCAGACATTTCATATTTAATGACCTAATAGATTTGGCCTCAGTTTTCTTGGAGAAACAGTGTGCTCTGGCATGCATAATGAAAGCTAGTCCTGCAACAATTCTTTCTTTTGTTCATTAGAATGAATCATATTCTAATATGATTATTTTACTTTAAAAAACCTTAGATTTTCCAAGCATTGTGTTTCTGTGTTTTGGGGTATACCTTCTAGGAATAATAGAGAAAATGCAATTTTAACAAAATTATTCTTTTAATCCATTATTTTCTGCCACGGGCTACTTCAAGGACTCCAAGTAGTTGTTGGGGAAAGAGATTATGCTGTTACTGAATACATGGATTTAGTGCATCTGCTCTAGGATTGCTTAACTTTTTGTCTTAATTAGTTTTATTCAACTCAAACTTATCATTTCTTAGAAATATCAATTACTAATATTTGTATCACAAAATAGAATTTTTGTATTTCCATGAAGAACCTAATTTTTACTTTTGATTGAATCATATGCCTGGAAAAACACATATGACAATGTATGTCCTTGCATTTTGGTAATATTATTCTGTATGATTCAAATAGTTCCCCAGGAGATTATAAGCACAGGTTAAAAATGAAGGTGTTAAACCTAAATTAACTTACTGATAGTCAGGTAGGAGTGTTGTTAAAAGCCACTAATTGCCACACAAATAAAGGCTAATTCATTCATTAATATTTTTATTTTTTATGCAAGGGCAGGCTATGCCTACTTAAAATACATGCTCTATTTCTTGATTATTGATTAGACTAAATGACAGGAATTGATAATACATATGAAAGCATTTATAAGAAAAATTATATAAATATCAATATATTACTAGCATTTATTTTTTGGTTAATATTATATCCTCAAAAGTGAAAAAGAAAAATGGTACCTCTTGTTCAGTGGTGTAGATCTATGCATCCATTCTTCTTGAGAGCCATTTTTTACTCTATGTCTCTCCAAAGAATAATTTGTACTCACAATCACAAGGGAGGCTATTAACCATGGAGAAATCTAAGGCTTATAATACAATCTCACCTTTCTTCAGACATTAGCTTAATTGATAGTTCTACCACGGGACTGGTCCAAGCCTAACATCTGGTTACGTCCTTCGACCCTTTACAAGGCCAGCTTGGGTGGTGCGGGGTTAGTATTTCTGGACCTGGCTCTCAGTAGATACCTTCAGAAATCAAAGCAGTTTAGTCTTTGGAGTTTTTTACCTACCTGACCATTTGGACTAAATGACATTTAAATAGATTCAATTTAGTCAGAACCAAAATAATCAGCATTGGCTTACAATTCTCAAGCTTTAAAGTGATAGGCAAAATAGAAGAAGCTGGCAGCATTTTTGTTTCTCAAAAGCATCCTCTTTCTGGTCTGCTTACCCAGTCTGGGTGACGTTATGGTGTTTACGTTAATCTTCTCGTTGCAGGGCTGAAGGTGGCATGGCCTGTATGCTGCAGGTTTTTCTGAAGAAAAACATTCATTTCCATGTCTTCCTGTGATCTTATGCATGCACTGGATAACGCGAGACTGCGTTCCTTTGCCACAGGTAATGGAGCACTAGAAGAGATACAAAGCTTATTAAAAGTTCTTTTTGCCGTTTCCTTTTTCTGAACTATGAGCCACTTTCTCTATTTATTTCTTAAAATTAAACATGAGACACAACATACACAGTCAATGCAAAACATGGGCCATGATGCCCTAACTCAGGCACAATGCTGTTGAGATCCTCTGGCCGACCTAAGGCAGAGCTTCCAACGATGAAGGACTTAGGAGAGGAAGGAAGGGTGGAGAAAGTTAGAGAGGATGACGTGAAGGGAAAGAGAGTGAATGACACCTGTAATGCTTATTAGGCAGACAGTTTTCAAAGTCTAACCATAGTGTGCAACAAATAATTGATTCATTATTACTTAATTTAAACATCAATGTTCAAGAGTAAGTGCCTGCCCAACTGCAGAGCGGATCCTTGCTACAGCCAGTCTTCAGTGCACTGATCCACTTTATTTGCTCTGCCCCTAAAATGCTTATTGACAATATCAAGACAGTCATTAACGTGGTATGTTGTAGAGTAACTGCTGTTTCTTGGAAGTTTAGATGACATCAGTATTAACATAGTAGAAATATTTGATAATCTGGACTCTCTAATAAAACGTACTTTTAATAATTTCCTTCTATTTCACCTAAATGGTGTTTGTCTTTATTTGTGAAACATTTTGCAAAGAAGAGCATATTTAATATACAAAGTCTTACTAGAGAAGTCTCTCGGTTTTATGTGCATATCACTAGATTCAGTTTGGGACACAAATACCTGATGCTAATTTAACTGAAAAAAATACAATTATTTTATGGTATCAGAATTGTATGTAAAAAAGGAAGTGTACTTATATTTCTGAAAATGATAATTGACTTACTAGCTATATTTTCTATATAAAAAGATTTAGCTATATTTTGCTAAAGATGTTTATTAATTCCATTATAATTATTTAAATAGATTATCTTGATGTATGATATTCTAATTAAAAATTGGTAAATATTTTCTGATTGTCACCTTTTAAATATGCAAATATATGATTTTTAATGATTTGTTTTTTCTCTGTATTTTACCAAGTCATTATTTTTTTTTTTCTTTTTTTGAGACAGAGTCTCACTCTCTTGCCTGGGGCGAGTGCCGTGGCATCAGCCTAGCTCACAGCAACCTCAAACTCCTGGGCTCCAGCAAACCTACTGTCTCAGCCTCCCAAGTAGCTGGGACTACAAGCATGAGCCACCATGCCCGGCTAATTTTTTCTATATATATTTTTAGCTGTCCAATTAATTTCTTTCTATTTTTTTTTTTTGGTAGAGATGGGGTCTCGCTCTTGCTCAGGCTGGTCTCGAACTCCTGAGCTCAGAACGATCCGCCCACCTCGGCCTCCCAGAGTGCTAGGATTACAGGCGTGAGCCACCACGCCCGGCCTCAATATGCCATTTCTTAATTTCAATGTTAAAATGAGAATAAATAACCTCAAGGGTCCCTTTAAAACCAATAGTGCCAATCTGCTAAAGTCTAATTTACAAAGTCTCTCTTCAACTGCTCCATCACAAACTCTACTCATAGGGGGAGGGGAATATATCTATATATAAAAAATATATATGTATAAAATACATAAAAGTTTTCTACATAGATATATCTAAGCAACATGTGTTACAGTGAGAACAAATATTAGGGTAACTACATATTTTCATATTCTACTTAGGAAAAACCATCTGCTAAATAACTTTCCAAATGAAACCTTCTTTCTTTCATAGTTTTAGTCTTTCACAAGTTTTTATTTATCTGAATCTCTTCAGAAATCTGTGTGAAACAAAAAAGGCAAGAGTCATCTAATGGAAGAGAGAAGGATTATGGGTTCTAGTAAGGAAGCTCCAACTGATATAAGTCTCCATAGGATATACATGTCCAAAAATCTGTGATAGAAGTACTTTTGGGTAAGGTATGTTTAATCTAAAGTTTATGATAGCTTCTGGCTTGCTCTGAATGCTTTTTAAAACAAAAGAAAATATATATTAGGGAGTTTTCATAAATGACAGTGTCTTACTTTGCCAACAAGAGCAGGAATGTTCATTGAATTTGTTGCAAATCCCATGCCATACGTCATAGCAGCTTCTACTCCCAAGAACTTTGCTACAAGTTTCTCTAGTTCTTCATGCTTGTCCAGGTTTCCTGTATGAAGAAGTTAAAGTCAATATGACAAAATCCTGAAGAATTACTCATCACTTTATAAAAATAAATCACAGTCTATATGTTACAACCTTTTCAGACTAAGGATCTGTGAAGGAGTCAGTATCATGAAGAGTGATGGCTCATAAAGAACACAACAGTTGAATAAATTTGGATTTAGTACCTGCGGTGGAATTGCTACAAAGAAGGTTGCCAATAATTTCTCCCATTCTTGTTTGTGCATGCCAATTCCAGGGTAGATCTTAAGAAGCCTAGCAAAATCTGTTTTTATACTTTTTGAAGTCAGCTGCTATGTAAAACAGTCTAACTGGCCTACTATAAAAAGAGAACACGAGTAGAGAAAGGGGCTCTGGACTCTGGAGGATAAGAGACTATGGAAAGAGGAGAGAGAGAGAGAGAGAGAGAGAGAGAGAGAGAGAGAGAAGTTAGGGGAGATGTCTAGTCAACCCTTAGCCCCACCACCCAGTTGAGGTGTAGGACATTTGAGTTAAGCCCTCTTGGATACACTATCCTCAGTCATAATGGCCCACCCAATACCACATGGAGCTAAGATAGTAGAATCAAATAATTATCTGTTGTTGTTTTAAACCACTAAGTTTTGGGATGGTTTATTATGCAGCAAAAGACAGGTAAAAAGCACATTCCCTCGCTTTGACCTGACTGGTAAATTTGTACTATAATTTTACATTGGCACTTAAATCCTTTAGGACTGGACGGCACGGCAGAGAAAAAAGATGCTGGGAAAGAAGAATGCTGAACTTGGACGCTTAAGTTTATGTCTTAAGGCTAATCAAATCACTTAGAACCTCCCTGAGCCTGTTTCTCATCTGCTAAATGCCAACAATAATTTTTTTATCTGCCTCATGACACTGTTGTGAAGATCAAAAAAGATAACATGTTCAAGCACTTTATAAAATATAAAGCACCATAAAGATATAAGGTATGCTTACTATATGTTGTCACTGCACAATGTTCCCCTAACTACATCATTAGATGAAATGGTCTGTGATTTCTGAAGTATTAGTTAGCTAGAGTCTGTTTTAAAGGTGAGGGGATTAAAATGTTCTACTCCCGTTTTCCTGTTGAAAATCATAACAAAACTGGAAGAACAAGAAATAAAAGCACAAAACTCCATTTTTATTAATTAGTAGATACTTGCAATCCTAAACACAACTAATGAAAATGGAAAACATCTAGAATGATGGTGTTATGGGTTGAATTGTGGTCCACCAAAAAAAATTTTGAAGTAACCCTAACACCTCAAAATGTAACATTTGGAAACTGGGTCTTTACAGAGATAATCAAGTTAAAATTAGCTTATTAGGAAGGTGCTAACATCCTTATAAAAAGGAGAAATTTGGACACAGAGATAGACATACACAGAGGGAGTACCGAGGACAACAATGTTCGACACACAGGAAGATAGCTGTGTGACTGGAGTGCTGCATCTACAAGCCAAGGAATGCCAAGGATTGCTGGCAAAACAGAAGCTAGGAAAGATTCTCTGCTAGAGCTGTCAGAGAGAGCGTGGCCCTGCTGATACCTTGATCCCATACTTCCAGCCTCCAAAATTATGAGACTATAAATTTTTATTGTTTTAAGTCACCTAGTTTCTTCTTCTTCTTCTTTTTTTTTGAGACAGTCTCACTCTGTTGCCCAGGCTAGAGTGCTGTGGTGCCAGCCTAGCTCACAGCAACCTCAAACTCCTAGGCTCAAGCAATCCTCCTCCTGCCTCAGCTTCCTAAGTAGCTGGGACTACAGGTGCTCACCACCATGCCTGGCTAATATTTTCTATTTTTAGTAGAGACAGGGTCTTGCTCTTGCTCAGGATGGTCTTGAACTCCTAACCTCAAGCAATCCTCCCAACCTGGTCTCCCAGAGTGCTAGGACTGCAGGTGTGTGCCACTGTGTCTGGCCAGTCACCCAGTTTCTAATATTTTGTTCAGATGCCCTAGGAAACCAACACAAATAGTAAATAACTTAACTCCATATCCTTAGAGAGTGGGATTCAATGAAAATAAAGCAAAGTTATTGTATGGAAACCTGGTGAAGCTTAAAAACCGGAGTTTTGAATAGGAGTTTCTGAAAGAGAGAACTGAGAAAATGCTTAAGAAAGAAAGTATCATAGGCTGGGCACAGTGGCTCACGCCTGTAATCCTAGCACTCTGGGAGGCTGAGGCGGGTGGATCGCTCAAGGTCAGGAGTTCGAGACCAGCCTGAGCAAGAGCGAGACCTCGTCTCTACTAAAAAATAGAAAGAAATGATCTAGACAACTAAAAAAAAAAAAAAAATATATATATATATATAAAATTAGCCTGGCATGGTGGCGCATGCCTGTAGTCCCAGCTACTTGGGAGGCTGAGGCAGAAGGATCACTTGAGCCCTGGAGTTTGAGGTTGCTGTGAGCTAGGCTGATGCCACGGCACTCTAGCCCGGGCAACAAAGCAAGACTCTGTCTCAAAGGAAAAAAAAAAAAAAAAAAAAGAAAGTATCACAGAACCAAAGGACATGATTCTTCAATTTGTTAAGTATCTACCAAGCACCAAAACAGCACAATTTATGGGAAAAAAAGACTCATACCAAGGCACAAGTGAAATATCTTGACATACTCAAGAGAAAGAGAAGATCTTTAAAGGGTCCGGTGAAGGATATGCAAACCCTCCCCCCCACAAAAAAACAAAAAACCAAGAACACCAACCAACGGTGGCACTCATTACTACAGGAAGGGAAACTGGGTGGCTGGATGCTATGAGGGGAAAACAGATTTTTCATTGTGTATCTTTTTGTACTTTTTGGATTATTAACAATGTGCACTACCTGGCCCCCAATACTGGTTTTTAAACAACAAAACCTTTCAGATAGAAGGTGTGATGGCAGGAACGACACACACAAGGATGACAATCAGAACAGCATCATACTTCTGACCAGCACCACTGGGTGCAAGAGGACTATAGACAGCACTCTCATATTTCTCAGCAATATGGGAGGTCAAAGATATCTTCTGATATCCAATTTTCAAAAAAATTATCTCCCCTGAACTCTCAGGAAACCACTGCTGAATGAGTTCTACCAGTATGAGAGAGCATGTCTAAAAAGAGGAACTCGTGGGATACAAGAAATAAGGAATCTAAAACAGAGGAAAGGGAAAGGAAATTCCTAAGCTGATTCTCTCTCCCCACAAGTGTAGTATCAGAAAGCAACTATAGAGCAGTCCTGGAGAGCAACCAGTCCAAACTGAAGCAGGAAGTAAGGAGGAATTACATTAAGGAATTATCTAATAAGTACCCAGAAGACCACCTTAAAAAGAATAGGGTTTTCAAGTTTTCAGGGATCTTCTTCCTAGAAGTTACCTAACAGACTTTAGCCAAGAATTTAAGATAGGATAAAGATCTAACCAAGCCTCCTCTAGCATTAAATTGGTAAGGGATCAGAGGAATGAAACCCTTCATGGTAGCTGCAAGATATATTTTAAGTCATTGTAAAAGACCAGTCCATTTCTTATTTACTGAGTTATTCCAGATCCAAACTTTTAAAAATTTAGACTTTTTAGATCGAAAATTTGCACAGTATGTGTACACATATACTTTTAAGAATTAAACCAAAATACTTACTTTTAATCTATAAAAATAAATAAAATACAAGTTGGATTGCTTTTTATGTTCAGATAGTCAAAAGACTATCTAATAACCCTTATGGTATCTAAGAAAACATATACTAGCCTACCTCCAGTGTTTAAAGAAACAGGGCTAAGAATCTATGAAAATTTGGAAAAGAAACCTAAATAAAATTCAACATATTCTAACTCTCACAAAGTTTATTTTTAATTGGAATTTGCTTTTAAAAGCAACTCTGAATATTTTCTAGGATTTTTTCTTAGAAAATAAAATATTTTCTTATTTTTCTTGGGCCAGGGCAATGACACTCAAACCTAAGAGATTCTGGAATAAAAATTATAGCATGAATGACTACAGAAGCTGCTTATGAAACTTTGTCAGCAATAGAAACTAGGTCTCGAAGATCTGTAACTTGCAAATATGGTCCGAAATGCCTAATTTAAATAATAAACTAGAGGATATGAAAAGCCATACAATTTTATTTTTACCTTTTGATTTCTTCATTTTGTTTTAAATTTAGTGAATTGACAGAGTTGCTATGGTAGATTAAATATGAATGCAAATTCTTTGTTACTCCTCCCATTGACAGGTGGAGTCTAATCCCCTCAACCTTTGAATCTGGGCTGGCCTTAGGGACTTGCTTTGACCAATAGAAAGAGGCTTAAGTGATATTCTGGATCTGCAAGACTAGGGCATAAAAAGCCTTCCAGCTTTCAGTGTGTATCTTTGAGTGCTTGCTCTGGGGAAAAAAGTCTGTTCCCATGTAAGACAAATGACTCTCTGAGACCACCATGCTATGGAGAAGCCCAAGCTAGTAATATGGAGAGGCCACACCGAGTTCCAGCCATCCCAGCCTAGGTGAAACATTTGAATGAAGAAGCCTTCATATGACTCCAGCCACACAGCCACTACTGACTGCAATCATGTGAGGAACCCTGTGTAAGAACCAACTAACTACGCTTGCCAATCCCCAGACTGTGAGAAATAATAATGTTTTAATCTATCAAGTTTTGGGGTGATTTACAGTAATAAATATCCAGAAAGTTGTCTTATAACTTCTATGATTATCAGTTCTCTAAAACAAAATGAAAAAAATTTGAAATTCTCCTTTGAACTAAAATAAATCTCTTTATATAAAGCTGTTAATCCTTTACATTTTACAGACTTGTAACAATAATAAAAAGTTTACATTTTTTTTAATGTCTACTATGTTCCAAGTGCTTTATACGGATTAGCTTATTTAATTCTTGAAACAGCTCTATAAAAACAGGAATTATTATTAGCCCCAATTTACCAGTATGAAAAATGAACAGATTAACCCTCACATGCCCATGCACTAATAAGTTGTACTCTTAACCACCATCATTTGCAAAAGCCAATAAAAATCAACATTAAAGCTGTAAGTGAAACAAATACTTATGGGACTTTTCTAGGGACGTTCTGTATGTATAACATACTAGAAAAGATAAATATATCTCAAAATGTGTTGAAATCATTAAAATCATTCATTATTTCAGAAAAAGAAAGCATTCTTTACCTTATCTAAATGACATGGCAACGTATTTGGATACTTAATACTATAGCAGTATTATTAACCCATGAGTAAAAAAGTAAAAAACTTCAGCTGGCAAAACATAGCTTACACTTACCAATTTCCTGCCGAGTGCTGCACACTCCAACGCCATACTCCTCTAGGACTTTGGCGGCTGCTTCTTGACATGATCCAGTATTCCGTGCAAATCCAAGATAGTTGTAGGAACCCATGTTTATAACACCTTTAATTATATTTCCTGTATACCTGTGTTTCAACAGCATAAAAATTAATGAAACTCATGAGCAAAAAAATAGTTAAATGTGATAGCAAATGCATTGGTAAACACACAGAAAAGCAGTATATATACAGGAATTAGAGAACAAGGTCCAAAGTCTGTATGAAAAAAATCTCAAACTCACTATTAGGGAAATGAAGTTAAAACAAAATTGTAATTTTCACTTATTAATGGTGATAATGATTTAGAAACTGATTATATTGAGCACTGGCCAGGACGGCCTCATAAACTGTAGATAAGAATATCAATCAGTACTTTTTCTTTGGAGGGCAGTACAGCAGTACTTACCCATTAAAAGATCTACATACTCTGACTCAGTAATTCCTACACATTAGCATGTACACATAAGGATCCTTTAAGAGCCACTACCCAATATGCAACGTCCCTTCCTCAGGAACAGGGACCAGAGACATTCCATATGGTGGAAACTGAGTCAGCCTGCACTGCTAAGTAAGGACAACATAGTTTGGGGCCCCACCAATCTAAGATGGACATGGAGTATAGACAGGAAATATACTGCTATTGTTTTAACTCCCTAGATTTTGGGGATTATTAACACAGAATAACACAGCCCAACCTGCTATACCATGGTACATTTATACTGCAGAATATTATGTAGCCACTACAAATAATAAATTTGCTATGTATATTAATATTCACATGAGAAGGATGTTACTAATATGTTAGCAAGTATTAATAACAAAAGCATGATGTAAAATAATTTATACAGTACAATCCTATTTTTGTAAATCAAAAAACTACCTGTGTGTAAACCCAGTAGATACACTACAAATATGCCCCCACAGAAGACATCTGGAAGAAGAATACAAAATAAAGTGGTAACAATGGCCACCAGCGGGGAGTGAAGGAGGATTTGAGGGAGAATGGATTTAGAAGAACAGAGGTTAGTTGTCAGGAGGGACTTACAGTTTAACTGTATTATTTGTCTTTTTTTTTTTTAATGGCAGTGTAATCATGTAATACCTGTGCAATCTAAATGATAAAGTAAAACGTTAAGAATAAGTAGTTTTCTCAACCACTCAATCCATTTAAGTAAAAATACTTATATCCTTAAATCATTTCAGAAATCAAAATATCCAGAAATAAATTCAGGTACTAGATTCTGGTAAGTGGCACAATGGAAAAGATAAGTTTTCTTTCTTTCTTTTTTTAAATAAATCAAATTTTGTTCTCCACCATGATGTGGCATAGTAGTAAACGTAATAGAAAAATATATTTTACAAAAATCTCAATAACGATGAACAATATGTAAGGAAACTAATCGTACTGAATCCTCAGCTGGTACTCCTATTTTGAGAGAATACTCAATTTGCAATAAAATATTTTCTCAGATTAAGAAATCCTTTTGCTGTTGTTGTTAAGGAATAATTTCCCAACCAAGACTCACTTGAATGACCAGTTATAATCATGAGACTGTCTCTCCATGATGTCCACCTTGGCTCCAGGCACACTACAGATTGGTCGATTCCAGTTGTCTCTTATCCTCATGTAGAGGTTCCTTGTATAGAAGTTTTCAAAATCCTGATACAATGACACAAAGTCCTGCCAACGAATGATGAAATACTATAAATTTAACTGAGTTACTTTAAAAACAAAGTTTATAACTTCTCTTTTCATATTTCGAGAGCACCTGATAATAAGAGGTCAATTATATTAACTGATACAATGAAAACACAGAAAGGCATCAATTCTCTATGTTTATTTTAACGCCACTCTTTTTTTTTTTTTTTGAGAGTCTTGCTCTGCCACCCCCACCCCCAGCTAGAGTGCAGTGGCGTCATCATAGCTCATTGCAGCCTCAAACTCCTGTGCACAAGTGATCCTCCTGCCTCAGCCTCATGAGTAGCTGAGACTACAGGCACATACACGCGATCACGCCTGGCTAATTTTTCATATTTTAGTAGAGACAGGGTCTTGCTCTTGCTCGGGCTGGTCTTGACTCCTGAGCTCAAGTGATCCTCCTGCCTAGGCCTCCCAGAGTGCTAGGATTATAGGCGTGAGCCACCGCACCCAGCGTATTTTAACACAAGTCTTATTAGTTAAGTCATTTAACTTTAATAGTTGACCTAACATGGTTTCGAATAACTTACTGCCCGTGTGGAGCCATGAATTTAATAAAGTAGGGCTCATTAAAAATAAAATTTAATTGTATAGTTCTATAATTAAATGGTTTCCCTTCCTACTAATCTCAACAAGACTGCTCTTCTACCCCCCTCAAGTAATATATTAGAGGAAAATGCCATAAAAACCACTGAAGTTCCAGTTTCAAACAAGAAAAATAATTGCAAAATTAAGATTCCATCCTCTGAATATTTTCAAAGATCAAAATGAAACAAATCCAAAGAGAAAATAATAAACAAGAAACACTAACAAGTAGGTTATAGAAAGCTACCCACCTTAGATTCTTTTGCCTTGGATAGAAGTTTAAAAAGAGATAAAGAGAGAGAAAAGAAAATACATTCTCCAAGTGGATTCCCATTTCCAAGGATTTAAAGCCTCCCTTCCTCCCTGAGGTTAAGCTGTACTAAAATTTAAGTCTGGAAAAGGTGAAGTCGCAGTGGAGCTGAAATGAATGTATACTGCTATGCCCAGTGTGGTATGACCACTGCTCAGAACACATGTGACCAGACCACGGGAGATCTACTTCAGCTCCTGAAGGTAAACGGCAAAATGAACAAAAAGAAACAGAACTATAGTTTTACTACATCAGCAAACTACTGAGCCCTTAGCCCTAAGATATGGGCTTGATGCCAATCTAAATTAACCTGTTAAGTAACTTAATCAAAAATGCTGAAAAGCTTAAGTCTTATTCTGTAAAAGATTTCCCTTGCTAAAGAAGACTCAACATAGAACTCTAGGCTGGGCGCTGTGGCTCACACCTGTAATCCTAGCACTCTGGGAGGCTGAGGGTGGATCGTTCAAGGTCAGGAGTTTGAGACCAGCCTAAGCAAGAGCGAGACTCCATCTCTACTAAAAAATAGAAAGAAATGATCTGGACAACTAAAA